>BMAO01036608.1:0-104496 GCA_019973975.1 Trichonephila clavata | reverse complement strand
TTCATTTTTACAAGCTTTTATTTAACTTACAATGTATGTATGTATGTATGTATGTAATTTGTTCGGGTGGAATCTTGCAACTCAATTTTCAAGCTATCTTCACTCCATTGAGCTGAAATTTTGTATACACGTTCAGTTTGGATGACAATGCATGTTTTGACATTTATATTCCGATATTGCAATTAAAAAGATATTAATTAAAAACATTTAATTAGTTTTGGGCGCCAACTTTGATATATCTGCATTGTTGTAATAATGTATTTTTACAAACCTGACAAAAGTTGGCGTCGAAAATCGGTTTTCAGCCAAACTAAAATTTCATAACGTTGCGCTATTCACTGTATTTATTAACTTTGTCTAAAAAAATAATTACATTTCTACAAACGTAAAAATAATCTAATTCCTGCAACGTATGCAATTTTTTTTACAATTTCTATCTATTTTTTTGGATTTAAATTCAAACAAAAAAAGTCGAGCTATTCTTTCAAGTTAGATTGGTACATTGTATACCTTTTCTCAACGCTGCCAAGTTAAACTGAGATGGAGTATTGTAGAAATTCTTTAAAAAAAATTTATCTAACTTTAATCTATGAAACTCAGACAAAAAATAATTACAGAATTGGAAGGATCATTTTTTTTATATCTTACCCATCAAAAAGAAAATCCGCTAGGAAAACAATAAGAGAAAAATATTATCCAGAAATGCAATGTATTTTCAATTAAAAATAATTTTATATTAAAATAAATGAATTTTTTAAAGAAATTTTCTAATTTTAAGCCTACAAGTAATTTAAATATACCTATTTTTTATCACCAGTAATCTAAACAACACTACGACATGTGTCCTTAAATTTAATTACAAATAGTATCTGTTAATTTTATTTGAAAAATTACGGCAATTTTGTTTCTCTAGATGAGTTAGGTACATTTGTAAAACCAGCTCATGGTTATTGATATCCATAAAATGTGCCAAAAGAGAATAATTTGCAAATAAGGAGATTCTAAAAATAAGGAGAGAAAAAAATCGAATCTGAGAAGAAAAATTTCGTTAAATAGGAAATGCACTTCGCTATTTGGAGTTATTTTACGAAGAAAAGAGTAATATGTGCTTGGGTCCAGGAAAAAGTTCTTAAAATAGAGAAATTCCCAAAATAGAGGTTCGTTACATGGAGGTTTGACTGTATAAAAATAATACGATGGTTAATTATTTTTTCAAAATCAAGTTTCTAAAGATGACCTGAGCAATTAAAAAATAGATTCTTACGTAGAAGATATCCAATGTCCAGCAAAATATTATCATTAGTTGAGAAAACTTTCATTTTTGATTACAACATGCGTTTTGAATTTTAAGCATTTTATTGATTAATACAAATATTTAAATGCTTTTTTGAATTTTTTTAATAAATAACTAGATTTTTCTTCTAATATGTTAGAGAAATATATCCCTTACCTTCAAAATATTTCAAATAAATAATATATTCTTTAAGATTTTTCAAAAAAATCACAATTTTAATTAAACATTTAATAACTTCGTCATTTATTAAGATAATTTCACGAAACCTTTTTCGTGTGTAGAACAATATTACCCAAAATCTGCACGAAGATTGACAAAAATACGGATTTAAAAAAAATTGTGTTTTTCGTCTAATACCCTTTTTGCGAGAATTGATTCAGCTAAATCAGGGATGGTGAACCAGCGTTGAATGAGTTGAACAGGCTGAGAAACCTGTCCAGCGATAACTAAAAAGTAAAAAATAAATTAAACATAAAAAAAAAAACTTTTTTTAAGCACAAGCTTTTATTCAAATGCTCTAAAAAGAATAAAATAAAACTTTTCCTTCAAAACTTATTTTTACTGTCTACTTATAACGTCATTATACAATTTATATGATATAAAAGCTTGTCGCGAGATTTACCTGTGTAGATAAACAAGTAAAATAAATAACTTGACCTCAATGATTTTAATTTTTAAAAATTTAAACTAAGTGAATACGAGTACTTAAATCTCGCGACAAGCTTTTATATATAAATTGTTATAATGACATAAGTTGACAGTAAAATAAGTTTTGAAGGAAAAGTTTATTTTATTCTTTTTAGAGCATTTAAATAAAAGCTTGTGCTTAAAAAAAAGTTTTTTTTATTTTTAATTTATTGAATATGACCATCAGGATAAGAGATATTTTAATTTTTTACAAAACATAGAGCACTTTATTTTATCATTATATAAAAACTGCTTACAATAACAGTGATTTTATTAAACATAAGGGACTGTAAATTTTGTAATAAATTAGAGATCGATAAATCTGAAGGTTTAAAACACTTCTCTATTATGCAGAACATACTACACAAAAAATTTCACACAGTTAATTATTTTCAAAAACTTTTTCAGCAATCGCTATTCTCATTTGAGCATTTCTTTAGTATTTTTTATAAAGCTAATAAGATGACCTATACAATAAAATCATAAAAATTTTTGGCAAAATTCACAATTTTTGGGTAGTCTCGGTATTTTAAAGTTGTCCAAATCATCTAAAACATTTAATTTTTTGAGTGCCTTACAAATTAAAAAAATTGTTGCATATCTTCTCTAATTGCGAAAACAATGCTAAAACAGTACCTCATTATAGAAAATCATTTCCTCATTAAACCAGTTTTCTAGGAACACAGACTATCACTAATCTAAGTATTTCCACACATAAGGTGCTACACACACAATTGCAACAAACGACGCCACACATGGTTTTGTTACAAAACGCATTTAATAGAAAGCAGGAGCCGGGGTTTTAAAAGAATTCGCCAATTTGATTTTTCCGCGTTTATTGTTCGCTCATTTCCTCGAACAGGAAATAACTTGACCACATGAGAAAATGAAAGTTTTATCACCTGGAGGTCAACTGAACAGTTCGAATACACCTACAAAAACAAAAAAATAACGAACGTAATCTATAATCCCATACCATTTCAGAAAAACTCAATTTTACGCAGCTTAGGTTTTACTTTTACTATTGGAAAATGGTTATGATTTTTGATATGTGAAATGCTTCGACTGGTTTTTTTTTTAAATATCTCTGTTTTTTAATAGTTATAATAAAAACGCGAAAAAAAAAACAAGAAACGAGCTGCAATATGTAATAATTACAGAAACGATTTCCAGTTCAGTAAATGCTTAGGGGAAACCTTTTCATGGGGAAAACCATTTTGCATCGAAGATGTTATTAGAAAATAGTAGGAATCATGTTTCCAAGTAAAACGTACGCATGCAAAAAGTTTTTACTAGGTTTATAAAATTTTAATGGGGGAAGGGGAACAAAAAATATATAAAAGTTCAGAACTCATTTATATACATAAGATTTATTTAATAAAATAGATCAATATTCCATCTTACGTTCGCAATTCAAATCTATATATATTAAAAATTGGATGTGTGTATATGTGAAATCTCTTCACTCCAACACCGTTCAACTGCTACTATGAAAATTGGCATGTATTTTTTGTGCGGAGAAGGTTTTTGTACTATCCTTTTTGTTGCAGCTCCTTCACCGGGTGCCTCTACAGCAAAGCAACTTCCGCACCGTTCAATCAATTGGCAAGTTGCCAACATGGTGCCCAAAATGATGCCAACTTGGCTCAATCGCCAACATTTCGCAATGTTTCCAATGAATCGCCATTATAAATGTAAGGAGCGGCGTTGCTTGCGAATATTACAATTTTAACATAAAATAAATACAACAGAAAAGAAATATTAACGTATTACACATCCAGATATAAATTATTTAGGACTATTTTTTAAGCGTTTATTACACAAAATTTGTAACAATGCGTTACTTTTGCTCAGCAGAGATTAGTTAGGAAGGTGTTTCCAAAAAATCGACCACAAGAGTTTTTAAATAAAAAAAATCCTTTTTATCAGTCATTAGATCTACAGACTTGAAATTTAAACAAGTGTGGTTTTTTTTGTTCGGCTGAGATATGCAAAAAGCTTTTTTTTGTTTTGTTTAATTTGCAATTCACGTAAAATTAACTCATTAAAAACTTTATCCTTCAATCTGTATTGAGTAATTTTTTAATATACACGCGCGAAGAACGGGTATACCGGCTAGTAGTTTTATAAAATAGCATGGCCGGTCACGCATTTATTTTTGATTGCAATGAATTTAACTGTAAAATATTTTGAAAAAAGCTCTTACGTATAATGAAAATTTTTCTACTGCTTTTGCCATTATTAAACATATTTTTTTTAAGTATATAGCATTTAATTCAAATGTATTCATCAACTTTAATATTAATTAGAGAGCTCATTTCATACGGTCGGTCTGTGACCTGTCAAGTCATGTTGGGATCCCCGCTAATGAGGGATTCGATCAAAAAGACAAGCAGGGAGTCGAGTCGTCTCAACTTGAAGTCACCTTGACCCTCAGAAGAGCAAAAAGCATTATATCCACATACATTGACAAATGTACTACCACGACCCAAAAAACCAAGAACATTAGAAAGCCATTGGAAACCCTGACCACCATGGGCCCTATCCCGAGGCACCTGGAGAGAGCCAAGGCCATTGCCCACTTTCACCTAACCACCGGACATGACTTCCTGGGAGTATACCTCCTCTGGCTTGATCTGGCCGTTGACGAGACCTGCTCGCTCTACGGCCATGCCAGGATGTATGATGACCAACTGCTCCAATGCACTGGACTCGCTGAACATCGACTGACGACGTCGTCAGTTGGTATTGGGAGGTTCAACGTCAAATGTGGTCAAGAAGCCACGTACGGGCATCGTATAAATAAAAAATAATTTTTATTTTAACAGTATCCACGGCTAATTTGTTAAAATGTTGATTGTTCGCATCGCAGTCCAAAAAAAACACGAAAGGTATTGGCGATGGACCTCGTAATTTTGAACCTCAGTCAAGTGACGAGAACGCTCATCTCCAAACGCCAACGAGAGGACTTTGAGCCTCGACGGATTTAACGTGTATCAACCCCTCTACCACGAGGAGAAATGGCTTTAGTAGTACCAGGATTCGAACCAACGATTTAACATTTTACCTGTCGGCACTTGTAAGCGATCTTGTAGTTTTTAGCGCGTTTTTCACGTAGTGTAAAAAAAGCGCTTTTAGGAAGCAAATTTCCTCTTCGTCCTCGTCTTCGTTCCATATTTTGTCGTACCTTTTTCTCAGCCAATAATTAACCGATTGACCTCGGGTTTTCGGCATTTGATCGCATTTGTGCCCTAAATGAGCCGAATTATATTTAAATTTAATAATTTTAAATTTTTTCTTAAAAAAATTTTTTTTTTAAATTTTTTTAAGTATAGTACTATTTTTTGTTAGTAAAAAGTTTATTAGTTGCATTATTGTAAAATACAACATGTGAAAAATGCGCTAAAATTACTTGGCCATGCCAATGATTGATATCTTGTTTTTTTTTTAAATATTAAAAGGTAGAGTCTAAGATAATGAAAATGACTGCAACAGAACTGAATGCGACACTGAACGAAAAGTTATTTTACAAGCATCAAACTAATGAATGAAGAATCGGTAATACTGTATCGTACAATAGGTTGACGAAAATAAGTTTTATATTGTGTAGCTGTTGGAGTAGAAGAAAAGAAATTAAAAGACTAACTATGTAAGACTCGTTTTGTAATATCCTCTGAAGAAAAATGTTTAACTGTATTTCCTTTTTTAGGTTAGAAACCTTTTTTTAAGAGATTTACATTAAGGCTGTTTATGCGTAATGTTGAAAAATAGGGCCTAAAATTGGAATATTTTTCAAACATAAAAGCATTCTAACATGTTTTTTTATTCTATAGAAAAAGGGCAACATACTTCATTATATTACTTATTTTTATCCAAGTCAATCAACATTTTCAAGTGAAAACGTGTTTCTTGCGTATTTTTCAACGTATTGCTAAATATGTTTTCACTTAAGCATGTCAAAAAGAAGCATATAGCTTATTTTATGGAATGTTTTCAAATGGCAGTACTATGAACAGATGTGTGAGCTGAGACTTAGCGAATTTTCCTGAAAATTGAGAAATTTTTCTGTCTGAAAATACATTTCGGTTATTGTACTTTAGGCAAAGATAATCTCAACGTTGTACTTTTAAACAACACAAAGGATTGGGTGTAACAAAAGAATATAGAGACAAATTTTGGCATTCATTTTCTTTTTAGAGAAATAATAGCAGGTACGAAAATATCTTAATAAAAAAAAATTACGTTTCTTTTTACTATAATTTAATGAACTTTTCTGAAAGAGAAACAGAGAGATCCATAATGTGACATAAAATTCACAGAAAAAGTACTGCACTTTTTTAAAAATTTGAACATTCGGTAGAACTCGAGACGAAAATATTCCTTTGATAATTCAAACTATAACAAATAAATTTTAACATTTATATACTATTTCGAAATACACTTAAATCAATCTAAAATTAAACCCCCTAGCGACTACAAAAAGATACGAATTTATTTTTTTTAACATCCACAACTGAAAGATAGTGTATAGAATTGAAAGCAATATACATTTGCCAGAGATGCTGGTTGTACACTACGTATTTTAGCGATAAAACGAGTATTGGAAACTGGTTTCTTCCTTAAGCTGCTTCTTTAATCACTTGCTACTGCAGCTAATGTATGTTATCGAGTGATTTACGTAATTATGGGATAAGATTCAAGATTTAATGAGGAATAGTGTGAAATATTTTCGTCCATAAATGTCATTTTTGAACTGATACAAAGCTCATTTATTATAAAAACTTAAAAATTAATTTTTGTACATTTTTTTACGTGTGTCAGATATCGTCTTAGCTTACCAATTTATTTTATTATATTTCGAAGGAAATGCACGCTGTAGTGTAGAGATGTTTCTAGACGTAGAACAAAACACGTTTAACGCATTTCTGTTTGATAAGAACGAGTTTTTTTTTACAATTTTGTTCGATTAATATAGATTAGACACTGCTACATTTCTTATAAAATTCACAAAAAAAAAAAAAATTTTTTTTCTTGGCATAAATTATGTTGATTTGATTCGATTATTCTCTTCCATCGACGACAAATACTAATAAAAGGAATTTAAAATATTCAATACCTCATATTTTACGAATAATTACGAGATTTCTGTTTCAAAAATTTTGTTCACATTTCACTCACACAAAACTATACATTTTTTTTCACAAATATTTGCTGTTTTAATTCCCCTAAGAAAATAGTGGAATTTCGAACAAGGACATAAAAATAAGGGGCGAAAATTTTAAATGCGAGAATTTCAAGTCCTTTTGATCTCACAAAACGCTTCTATTTTAGATTAACTAATAAAACGAACATGAACATGTTGAGGTTATCTTCCCCCTTTTTTGGGACACGCTGCTCTTCCACATAAAATGAATTGGCACGCACTTAGACTAAAATATGTATTTGAGTTCAATTTTAATTAATAGCTTTTCAATGGTGTAACTCGAAGCTATATTAAAGCTATTAGTGACGGAGCTCGTATTTTTGAAACTAGGTCAAGTAACGAGGGTGACACTAGAGCTGTACCCCCTCCTCCTAACTACCACACCACACGTACGGAAGAACGTTGATCATCGAAAGATTTATGGTCAAGTGACGAGGATGATGCCTTGATCCCCGGGCATGCCAACGAGAAGACCCAGTGCATCTTCAATGGCATTAGGGGTCAAATTCAGGACATGCCCTCCCCGGCCATGAATTTGTGACCCTGACCACTAGGCTACCACATCCATAAAAGTAAGCACGTGATAAGTATGCTTAAAAAACATAGGAAAACAACAAGAATTTAATAAAACAGAACAGGATACACTCCCACAGAAAATACAAGATAACAATCATTGGCATGGCCAAGTAATTTTAGCGCATTTTTCACATGTTGTATTTTACAATAATGCAACTAATGAACTTTCTACTAACAGAAAGTAGTGTACTATACTTAAAAAAATTTTTAAAATTTTAAAAAAAATTTAAAATTATTAAATTTAAATGATTCGGCTCATCTAGGGCACAAATGCGACCCAATGCCGAAAACCCGAGGTCAATCGGTTAATTATTGGCTAAGAAAAAGGCACGACAACATATGGAACGAAGACGAGGACGAAATTTGCGTCCTAAAAGCGCTTTTTTACACTACGTGAAAAATGCGCTAAAAATTACGATCTAAACATTCTGATTTTACTACCATTTTCGATATATGAGTATTTTTCTAGAAATCGAACTTAAACCGTAAATTTTGTCAAATTTTTTCAACTTTATTGACCAACTCAGGTTAGAATGCTATTTTAGAATCTGGTTACAGGATAACCCGCAGAAAATTTACGCTTTATTTCTAATTAACAATAATGGAAACAAGTGCGTACTAATAAACTAATAAATTTCGTTTCGTCTAAAAAAAAAATGTCATATGATTTAACTAGTAATGTAAAAATTTTTTGTAATGTCAATTCCTTTTTAAGTCAACAAAAAAGCATTTTATTTTAGTTAAATTTAATTAATGAATTAATATTTGAAAAACTATATTAACATCAAGTGCCATCCACTACAAGTTTTAAAAAATGTATTTGAACTTGAGTGGAAGAGTAAAAAGTATTTTATTAACGATTAAAAATATGTATATATCTATATATATAAAGGAGAAAAGAGCGATTCACTCACTGACTGACTGACTAATCACGATATCTCTGGAACTATTCAACCTATAGACTTGAAAGTTGGTAGACATGTTCCTTTCATAGAGTAGACATCAGCTAAGAACGGATTTTCCGAAATTCGAAACGCAAGGGGTGTTACGGGGGTTAAGGGGCGTTATAAATGATTGTTTCCATGTTTAAACTACTCAATGTACAATTTTGAAATTAGGTAAGCAGATTCCTTTCATACAGTAAAGATCCGCTACAAAATAAGTTTGGTGAAAATCGACCCCTAAGTGGCGTTGTAGGGGCTTAGGGGGCGTTATAGACAATTATTTCCATTTTTAAACTACTTGACGCACTGTCTTTAAATTTGATATAAATAGATTCCTTTCGTAGAATAATGATCAGTTAAAAACGGGATTTGTGAAAACAGACTTCTAAGTGGCGTTGCGGGGGATTAAGGGGCGTAATAGATAAATATATCCGTTTTTAAAATTCTTCACCTACCTGCTTGAAAATTGGTAGGCAAGTTTCTTTAATGGAGTAAATATCCGCTACAAAATGGGTTTTGGGAAAATTGACCCCCAAGGGGTGTTGCGAGGGGGGTTTAAGGGGCGTTATAAATTCCAATTTTTAAGTTATTAAACGTACAGTCTTGAAACTTAGTACGCAGATTCCTCTCATAGGGTAGAGATCAGCTACAAGATTGATTTCGTGAAAATTGCCCCCAAGTGGCGTTGCGGGACTTAAGGGGTGTTATAGATCAGCGTTTCTCAACCTTTTTTGGCCCGCGGACCGGTAAAATTTGTAAAAAAAATTCGCGGACCGGTGATATTTTTTTAACAACAAAATTTTACTAGGTATTAAAGAACTACTAAATACGTTAATTGGAACATGTTTATTATCATTTGCGTACACTAATATTTAAATGTAAATATATGTAATTATATTACATACATATAATATATATAACAAAACTTTAACGAAAATCACAGAAAATTATAAAAAAAATCACAAATTCATGGACATAGAAACACAACAAAAATATCACTCTTACGATTACTAAAAAATTAAATCAAAAAAATTTGTAAAACAAAACATAATTTATTGACTTGAAGTAGTTCTAGTCGGGCTTAAAGGCCGTCGTTGGTTGAAATTGCTTCCTGACGTTTCGCTGGCACGAGTGGCTAGCTTTTTCTATGGTGTTTCCATCTCAAAGGTTGGATGCAGACTGGATGGCATAGAAGCACCTCAGAAAAAGCTAGCCAACGTGCCCACGGAACGGGAGGAAGCAATTTCAACCAACGACGGCCTTTAAGCCCGACTAGAACTACTTCAAGTCAAAACAACGGCCGCGAAAGCCTCAACCATTTTAACATAATTTATTGTTTGTTTGTAATAATAATTTTTAATAAGTAACAAACCCCTGAAAAAAATTACAACAAAAAATATCAGAAATTATAAAAAAAATCACAAAATCATTGCATATGAACACAACAAAATAATTCAACATGTGATACTACACTAAATTAAAGATCTACAATTTTTATATTGTTATTTATTGTTAATGAGAAGATTGTGGCTGCTCTTCTTCAATCAACTTTTCAATTGTGGGTTCTAAATTAGTCAAGCTAAGTCGGAGCGGCGAAATAACCGAAAGACGATTTCTAAATTTATTTTTTATTACCGTCATAGATGAAAATCCCGCTTCACATAAATATGTAGTTGCGAAAGGGACTAACATTTTCATTGCTTTCTCGTATAGAGATGGATATTCATTTTTCAATTTGATCCAAAATTTATCTAGGGACATTGTTGAAAAACTAGCTTTTAACATAATATCTGTACTAATCTCAAGGAGGGATTCATATTCTCTGTCACTTAAATTTAACTTACTACTCTCATATGGTATGAAGGGGTTTGTTATCCACACATTTCTTTCACACGTGGTATTTTCAGATGGGAAATATTTTTCGAAACCATTTTTTAAAGATTGTAAGTGATGCCCAATGATTATATTTAATCTTGATACGTTTAAATCTTGTTGTAAATTAATAAAATCAAAATAATTACTAAATACATCAATATTATTGGTATTTACTTTATCCACCCAAAAATTAATTTTTTTCTTAAATCCATCTATTTTATTAAATAAATGAAACGCATTTGTAGAAGTTCCTTGTAAACTCAAATTTAAATCGTTGATATATGAAAATATATCACTTAAATATGCTAGTTTTGCAACCCATTCTACATCAGAAAAATGCATACTTAAAGGATTATTTTTTTCTCTTAAAAATATTTCTACTTCCGTCTTTAATTCAAAAAGCCTGGTTAAAATCTTACCCCGCGAGAGCCATCGAACTTCTGTATGCAATAATAACTGCTCATGTTTGGCACCAACCTCCTGACAAAATATTGCGAATAACCTACTGTTTAAATCGCTTTTTTTGATAAAATTAATAATTTTTATAGATTCCGCTAAAACCTCATGTAATTCTGTGGATAAACTTTTCGCTGCTAAATGTTGTCTGTGGATTATACAGTGGGTAATTAATAAATCAGAATTAGCTGCTTGCTGAATTCTTTTAGTAACACCACAATGTCTGCCAGCCATACTAGCCGCCCCATCGGAACACACACCTACGCAATTTTTCCATTCTAAAGAATGTTTAATAACATAAGAATTAAGTGCTTTAAAAATCTCATCACTTGTTGTATATGAAACCAATTCTATACAACACAAGAATTCTTCTTTTATTTCTTCCAAAGTAAAATCAATATATCTAACATAGCAAATTAATATGGCCTTTTTAGAAATATCGCATGATTCGTCGATTTGTATTGCAAAAAGTGTTGATTCCTTTATCTTTTGTATTAATTGGTATTCCACATTCTCTGATAATTTTTCAATTCTTCTTCTTATAGTATCATTAGATAAGGGAATCGATTTGATTTTATCAACAGCAGAGAGTCCAAACATTTCTAAACAGACGTCTATTAAAACTGGTTTTATTAAATTTTCCCCAGTAGTAAAGGATTTTCTTGTTTTAGCAATCCGAAGGGCAACTAGGTACGAACATTTTAATAATGACTTGTTGTGAATAAAATTTTGTTTAAATGTTTTTGTTTGTAATCCTAATTCTTGTTTTCTACGCTCAAAATATTCACGCGGCTTTTTTTCCAGCTCGGAATGTTTAGCCTTCAAATGTCGTAACATTTTCGCTGGTTTCATAGCATCATTTACTAAAACTTCATGGCAAATGATACACATCGGACGTATATCTTCTTCCGTAGAATTGGGCCAAAGAATAAAACCATATTTTATATATTCGTGGTTGTAGTGTCTGATAAATGGTTCTCTTTTTTCCTGGTACTATTCCTGTTTTGTCGTCATTTTTTTGAGACATTGAACTGGTATTCAAAAAATTGAATAGCGTGCCTTGTTTACGGTTCATCTTACTAAGGGTTAAAAAATATTTTTTTATTAGCGCCTACATACATACATACATACATACAAGTATATAAATAATCAATAAACTTACTGTTATATTGGTCCAATCCAGTTAAACAGATATATAATTATTATAACAATGTTTCGTTTAACAATAACTTAAAAACACCCAGACTATACAACGATAAAACTGTACCAGATCACACATCAAATCTATTAACCTTCTGTAAGAACTCCTTCAATCAACGCTTCCGTGTTCTGTGATCCACCGAACACAAATAAGCTGTGATCTATATACTATTATAACCCCGGCTTAAGTGTCTGTCGCCAACAGAGGGGTTTACGCGCCGCGCTCTCGCGCACTTTTGTCAGCATTTCGGGAATTTTTCTTCAGTGCAGTACTAACCATAAATTACATAGAATTATAAATAGTTCAAGATATATTTGTATTTCGTAATTTAATAAATTAAAATTTAGTTCTTATTATTATTTTTTTTTGATAAGTAAATTTTTTTCGCGAATAGAAGAAATTGTCCGCGGACCGCTGGTGGTCCGCCGGACCAGCGGTTGAGAATTGCTGTTATAGATAATTATTTCCATTTTTAAACTATTAGACGCACATTCTTTATATTTGATAAATAGATTTCTTTCATAGAGTAGAGATCAGCTATAAGAAGGTTTTGTGAAAACAGACCTCTAAGTGGCGTTGCGGGGGATTAAGTGGCGTAAGAGATGAATATTTTCGTTTTTAAACTACTTGACCTACCTGCTTAAAAATTGATAGGAATGTTTCTTTCATGGAGTAAATATCCGCTACAAAACGGGTTTGGGGAAAATCGACCCCCAAGGGGTGTTGCGGGGGTTAAGGGCAGATATAAATAATTATTTCTATTTTTAAACAGACGCACAGTCTTGAAATTTGATAAGCAGGTTCCTCTCATAGGATAGAGATACACTACAAAATGTATTTTGTGAAAATTGACCCCTAGGTGGCGTTGCGGAGGTTCAAGGAGCGTTATCGATATAAAAAAAAATTTGCATTTTTTATTTATTGGAAGCACAGACTTCAAATTTTGCTAAGCAGATTCCTTTCATAGAGTTCAATTCCCCTACAGAATGGGTTTTGTGAAAACAGACCCCGAAGTGGCGTTGCGGGGGCTCAAATGGCGTTATACGTAATTATCCCCATTTTTAAACCATTAGACGTACAGTCCTGAAATTTGATAAGCTGATTCCTTTCGTAAAGTAGAGAACCGCTACAAAATGGGTTTTGCGAATATCAACTACCAAGTTTGATTTCAGATGATTAAGAGGCGTAATCGATAAATATTTCCATTTTTAAACTATTTGATCATCCTGCTTGAAAATTGGTAGTCATGTTCCTTTCATGGAATAGAGTTCCTCTAACAAAGAGTAAAACGAAAATTGACCCCTAAGGATAGTTGCGAGGGGTCAAGAGGAGTTACAGAAAAAAATTCCTGTTTTTAATTGTTAGGCCCATATACTTGAAATTTGTTAAGCATGTTTCTTTTGTTGAATAGGGATCCACTAAGAATGTATTTTAAGCAAATGAAGTTCTGGAGGGGTGCAGGCGGTTACTGGGACGTATTGACAAAAAAATTCCCTTTTTCGAGCTACAAGAACTATAATAATGAAATTTTGTTTGCATTTTTCCTTTGTTGAATTGAAATCCGCTAAGAGCGGTTATTTCGGAAAACGGCTCTCAACGGGATTACGGGGATATTGATAGTAAAACTTTCGTTTTTTTTCCTGTTAGATTTAGACTTGAAATTTGGCTTGCATGTTCAATTTACGGAGTAGAGATCCACCAAAAATTGGTTTTGCGGGAATCCACTTGGTTTTTGGGTTACGAAAGAGCAAACATCATTCTATACTTCAACTTTAGAGATTTTTAGAAAATACAAATTAGATGAGTTTTGCCCTTTTTTTTATCGACAGGCGACAGTTACAGGTATAAGTATATTTTTCAATACAATCGAATTCTTAATGCAGGACTTAGATATCAATAATTTATACATATATATATAAGCAGTAAAAAATTATAAAACATCATAAAATACCCAGCGAAGCGGGCGGGTAACGGCTAGTATATATATATATAGGGAGAGAGTGAAGTAATAGTAGTAATTGAAAAAAAGCGGAACTAATCTGTAACCCCTTGAGCGGTCAGTTTTCAGCGCGTTTTTCACGTAGTTGAACAAAAGCGCTATTATATAAGACTCAAATTTCGTCTTCGTTCCATATTTTGTCGTACCTTTTTCTCAGCCAATAAGCAACCCATTGACCTCGGGTTTTCGGCATTGGGTCGCATTTGTGCCCTAGATGAGCCGAATCATATTTAAATTTTCCCATAGTTTTCCCAAATTTTCCTACAAATTTTCCTGAATTTCGCTACTTTATAACAAAATTCTCAAATTTTACCTAGTAAATTTATTATTTTCAAAAAGATTTTTTAAAAAAATCTACCTGCATTTTGGAGGAAATGTTCACAAAAATGAGGAAATCTTCACAAAAAAAGTTCAGAAAACAAGTATAAAAGGCTCCGATTTTACTTGTTTTGCTTTTTTATAGTGCTGATACAGATTTGTGTCATTTCTTTTCAGCTCAATAGTAGTACATTTAGAGGAGTGGTACAGTACACTTCTTTCTGTTAGTAAAAATTTCATTAGTTGCATTATTTGTAAAATACAACATGTGAAACACGCGCTAAAATTACTTGGCCATGCCAATGATTGATATATATATATATTTTTATCAGAATGTTAAAAAAAGTTTTTGTTTATATATAATTAAGCATAATACTTAACACTGAAGAATTTTATTTTATTTCTCAATTTTAAAATTTCCGCATTTTTTAAATTTTTATTTTACGATTGTTGAACACAAAACCCCCTAAATGTTTGCTTTTTATAAGTACACTCTGCAAGATATAAAGAGTGTTTCAAATAGCTTAAGAGAATTTCCCTCGTACTTTCAAAAAAAAAAAAATTCATATTCGTACCTCTTTTTCAAACGGTAGAGGATTTTGTGGGTGAGTGCATATATATATATATATATATGCACACACAATTTGAAATGTAGTGTAATACGAAGTCTTACACATTGCAAGGAAGACAGAGATAATATCTGTTTTGGATTATCTTCCCATTTCTTCCCAATTAACAAATTACGCATTATCTCGCCAATCCCTGTTCTTTATCGAATATTTTCCGAGAATCTAAATCCCTGTCTTCAATGGAAAGTCCCCACCTTCACCACAAAGAAAGTCCCGAATGAGAAGTATTTCAGTACCATGAACAAACTGCATCTCTTAAAAAAAGAAAAAACACTAGCACTAATAATCACACTATAAAAATTAAGAATATATGCAAATAAAAAATAGAAAGTAAGCGTACGGGCAAACCAATTGTGCCCGTAAGGTACCAATTAGCCTGTACGGTGTACGGGCAAACCAATTAGGGGTTAATTCATGAAAATTCAAAATGATACGCTTTTTTAACAAAAAAATAGCTGTAATTTTTTGAAACCAGCTTAAATCTAACTGAAGTCATGCAGATGGTGATATACCTTTTTCCAACAAAGAAAATGTCCATATATATTCTATTTCCTACAAAGAAATGTGCCTTTTTTCATATACTTTGCATAACTTAAGAGATTAATTCCTCCTTAACCGAACTCATGCGTAGCCAAGATCTAGATTGAAAATACGATTGTTTGTGTAAGCATATATAATTATAAGATGACAGGTGATAGAATACAAACTAATCACGCAGAAAAGAAGACATTTTGCGACGATACTGTCAGCTGTATCAAATCATAACGTGCTAGAGAAATCGTGATTTGCAATAGTTACAAGGTCATGGCAGATGTTGCCGTCGCGACCTCTTCAGTGCTTAGGTCTCTAACAATAAGTGTAAAAAACATTAAAAATATTAAACTTCTCGTTTGTATGCATTAGAAGCAGTTTAAGAGTTTGTTTAACAATGCATCAGTTTATTTGATCTTCAAGTATATATTACTCAACTGTTAGAGATTCTAGTCTCATCGCTACATTTTTTTTTTTTCATTCTTCTGCTTAAGGCTAGCCTGACTTGGTGGGAAAACACCCCCCCCCCCAAGACTTCCTTAATTTAATTTCTTTTCTTACCATGTGTTTAAGATCTTATTCCCCCATTTTTTTTATACGTTGTTTTTATTTATCCTGGTTTAAAAATTCTAGGTATATTTTGAGCAAAAGTTCAATGCAGTTTAAGGTATTCAACTATTTACGACAACTTTTTTTTTTTGAAAAAGTTAGGGGGGGGGGTTGTGGTTTATATATTTGTTTAGTACATTTTAAGAAAAATATGTGAAAATTAAGAAGAAAAAAAGAAATTATTACTAAAATGGGGGGAAAACGGGTAAAAATTTACAAAAAGTAACAAACGCAGTTCAAACAATAAACCAAAAGTTTATGAACAAATTTTCAATTTTTCAATTCTGACGTTTTGCTCTGTAATTCATTTTTGAAATGACTTTTAGGATAAGAGATAGTTTAATTTTTGAAAAAACTAGAGCACTTTTTCTTGGTTATTAAATGAAATTGCTTGCAAAAACAGTGATTGTATTTACATAAGGGACGAGATTTTTTAATAAAACTGTGATAGGTAAACCTGAAGGTTAAAACACACTTCTACTATATTATACAGAACATACACAGACAATTTCAGTTAATTATTTTCAAAACTTTTTTAGCAATCGATATGGCCCCATTTGAGCATTTAAAAAAAAAACACATTTCGAATAAAGCGCGTTTTAAAGTATAACATTTTGCTTAAAGTAATGGCATCTGCTTGAACGAAAACAATTGTAGTTCTTGTTCTAGTGAATGGAAAATAATAAACTTGGTATTTTTATAAAAAATAATAAGATGGCCTATAAAATAAAATAAAAAATTTGCACATTTTTGGCAAAATTCCCAATTTTAGGGTAGTTGGATACCTTAACCAAATTTGATTTTTGAGCTTAAACAACGCATGGCTTAGTCCCAGATGACTTTGAGATATTATATAACCTTATTCCCCCAACTTGTTCTAGATTATTTTTTAAACTAAAAAAAATAAAATAAATAAAAAACCTTCATATTTTAATATAAGCATGTTTGCTTAAAATCCTAGATTAGTTTTGAATTTGTGAATGAAATGTTGATACTATAAGATTTTATTATTCTTAAGATTGTTTTAAAATCAGTGAAACATTTTCTTATCGTATGGGATCAGTTTAAATTAAGTAGTGGGTTCATTCCAATATATACCTTAAAATCTATCCATCATTATCAAAAATTTAAGCAAGGAAGTTTAAAAAAAAGTTTTAGTCGTAGTTTTTTAGAATATATATATTCTTTAGATAAATTGTTTAAAAAAATTGTAGTTTTAAGCAGTCCTTTCTATTTAAATGAACGAAAATTCAAGAATGATATTACGACTTTTTCTTACAGAGCCTCTTTTTAAAATATCAAAATTTGTAAACTAAGCTTTTCAAAATATTTATCGAATCATCGTTACAAGAACGAGCTAAATACAATCATGAAATGCAATCGCACTTCGAAAAATCGCAAAAATAAAAACTACACTTCTCTTACTCCAAAATACATCTCCAGTGGCTCTACGGGGGGGGGGGGGGGTCCACGGGTCCGAGCAGCTTTCCCCAAGACCCTTGATTTTTTCCTCGATTGATTCTACTCCTTTGTATAAGCACGCTTAGTATTTGTTATTAATAATTTATCTTATTAATCAACGTTGATTATTTATTCAATAATTTGTTTTTTTGTTCCTGACAATAGACAAAATCAAAAAAATATATTTAGCGACGTACTGGGGTATGATAAGAGAAGGGTGAATTTTCGACCTTCGATCCACCCCTTCCCCCCTTGAAAAATTCCTGTATGCGTCGCCGCACACCACCAAACAGGTAACATTTTCAAAAACAGGGCTCCTACCCCGTAGAATTGAGTACCATTCCGACTGTCAGATTTGTATTTTGCAACGTTTTCATTCAAATGGGTAACATAAAAATTATACATGAAACGCAAATACTATGTATTTATTTTTATTGTACGTAATATGAGCAAGTAATATAAAGGGAAAAAATAAAGTCAATTTCTACTTCGGTCAATAAAAAAAAGTTTTATTTTGTAAGTTAAATTTTTAAAAGCATTTATTTACTTATTCATCCGCACCCTTTATTCTAAGATGGGAAAAATATGTGTCCTCTCTAACCACGAAGAGTTTCGCAGTGTCCGCTCTGACCACGAAATCGTATGTGTCCACTCTGACCACGTCCGATTGACCCACACCATCCTATATACGATGCTTAAATAAGCAAAATAAACAAAATAATTCATGTCTTTATATTTGGTAATATTTTTTTTTAATTACAAAACTAAACATACCTATAATATTTTTAATTTTGTTCTTTGATAACTTTAGGTTCTCATACAATGGGAAATATCGGATTTAGAAATAATATTTCAGGTAATGTACATTTAAATAACTCATTTAAAAAAAGTTTCCACAATGTTAATTGTTAATGATTTTTTTTAGGCTAGAACAGATCAAGAGATCTTTGCGTTCAACGTAAATTAAAATCAGATCTTAGAGAATTTTTTTTTGTTTTGTTTAGAAATAAAAAAATTAAACACTCGTACATAATTACCAAAGCATTACAAAAGTTGAATAAAAAAATTTTCAGCACACTTGCTAAACATATAACTCCTATACTAGAATTTAAAAAAAAAAAGCTCAATAAAAGTAAAAATGAAATTTAAAACGACGGTATAACAAAATGCTGTTTCCTTCTCAAAACAATGACAAAAATGATCTAAAAGGGAAAAGTCACTTACCGACCCTCCCCCACAAAAGTATCCAACTTTCCAATCACACTATAGTATCCAAGAGCAACACAATCCCAAACAAACCGCTTTCTTCCAACACATCACACAGAGTCAGAGAAATATGTGTGGCATGCTGCTTCACACCTGACGGAGCATCGGTGTTGCCTGGCGACGGAAAAAAAAGACGGACGCCAAGTTGTCATGGAAACGGCGGGAAATAAAAAGTTTTGTTTCTGTCGGTGTCTCTTTCTCTCCTCTCAACTAGAGCACGATGTGTGCATGACGTATTTTTAGTTCGAGCAGGTTTGTGGTCACTCATGCAGGTGGTTGCATTCTATTTTAATTGCTGCGAGATCTTTTTCATCGCGGACGCGTCACTTCGAGTTAAGGGAAATCTAAAAACATGTGTCATCGGCGATTTTTTGTTTTTAAAATCCAATATCATGCACCGAGGTTACGTATGGAAATTTTTTTGTCTGGAATTCCTAGTAGAAGAAATTCAAATTATAATGACGCGGGTAAAAAGAAAAAGCTGGCAAAAAATATTACATCCATGTTGAAAGAAAGATTCCAATATGTAATAACAGTCGATGAAATAAATTAATTTTTAGTTAAATGAGAATTAATTTGAGAATATGTATAAAATGAGAGAGTTTGGAATAAAGGATAAAAAGATTACGTATTTAATTCCTGAGCCCAGTGGTAGTGCATGGCACTTCCACACCACAGGTCCGAGGTTCAAACCCCGGGCTGGGCAAGGTTGATTTAGTCTTTCATCCTTTCAGTGGGTCGATAAATGAGTACCAAGCTTTCTTGGGAACTGAACACTCGGGGTTTTGCGTCAAACTGACCAGAATATCTGCTGATGCACCTCAGGGCCCAAGATCACGCATATTTATATGGGCACAGTAGGCCTTGGCCCTCATGGGCTGTTGTGCAACTGAGTTAAGCTACTTAATTTCTGTGGCCGTGGTAGCCTAGTGGTTATGGTAACGAACTCGTGGCTGGAGCTCCAGTCGAGGGTTCGAATTCTAGCACCACTAACACCCGATAAAGGAAGAGGATATACGTTAATTCTGTAAAGGCTTAATGCCCTCTGGTTGGCGTGGTGTGCTAGTTAGGGTAGAGGAGGGGTCTAAATTCATGTGATGAATTAGTTACATAACTACAATAACGTATATATTTCCAGTAATAACGTAAATTAATGCGACGTCATAGTCATATGACATGCGATCACGTGTTTTCTGACATTCAGTTCATGCACTTTACTGTTGCCAACTATTGCTTTTTGCACGGAAACTTTCTTCCAACAAGTAATATTAAAGGGAAAAAAATTAAGTCAATTCCTACTTGGTCAACAAAGAAAAATTTCATTTTAGTTACTTTTTATTAAATAATTATATATGTATCAGTGGTTTATGATATAAATATGTATTAATATAAATATGTATCAGTGGCGTATCTAGTCTTGAGCGGGTAATTATCAAAGTTGCTTGGGGGCCCTTGCTAGTGGCCCCTTAGTATCTTGCGATTTTTCGCTTTTACGTTTTGGGGCCCTCAGAGCTTGGGAGCCCCGTATCATTGATACGGCAGTAGCTATGCCGCTGATATGTATATACATACGACAGAATGGCAATTATTAAGTGGCAAAATAGAAAGCGATTTCCCTTGCAATTTTCCATTTTTCTTTTTATATAGGGTGTTGGACTATTGTTTTTGTTTGTTACTATTTATTCATTAATTAAATTTATTATTTCAATAAAATTAGTATGGTAAAAAATGCCATTTTTAGAAATTAGGCCATCTTAGTGGGATTCGAACCCACGACCTTTGGATTAGAAGTCCAAAGCACAGTCCATTGCGCTACAGGGTCACAACGAGCGATTTTCTTTTTTATATATGGTGTTGGACTATTATTTTTGTTTGTTACTATTTATTCATTAATTAAATAGAATTAATGAATTAATATTTGTAAAAACTGTTTAAATATCAAGTGTCATCCACTATAAGTTTAAAAAAATGTATTTGAACTTGAGTGGATGAATAAAAGGTATTTTATTAAAGATTGAAAATTTGTGAACAAGATATATAGGGAGAGTGAACTAACAGTAAGAATTGAAAAAGGACATGTTTGTCAATAATAACGCATATGGGTAAGCAAGATACACTTAATTTAAAAATATACAAATAATACAAGATTTTTTTAATTTTAATTTTAAAAACTTTAAATTTTTTTTGAAAAAAAAAACTTGAAAATCTTTATTTAACTATAAAATTAGAAATTTTACCTTAAATTTGCAAAAAAGAACAACATATACAAGTTAAACGTGGGTTCTGAATTCAATGGGGAACACGTGATTGTCCACATCGAGTGACCGTCATGAATTGAGCCATTTGAGATATACATTCTAGGTAACTTCTTACGAAACCCAATTGCCATGCGACTGTAATTATTTATCGTATTTTCGAATCAATCAACCCCCCAATCCATTTTTCAATTCTTCTCTGGAAATCCGAGAGCCTATTATTCTAACTTCGAACATTCCATACACATCAAAAGTGATCTTTCTTTCGCAATTTAATAAAACAATGACAAAAACGACACGCTTAAATTCATCCACACGATCTCCGTTCACAAAAAAGAAATAAATTAAATCGAACATCTCATCTCCGACGCGCGCATTAATGTGATTTGACCTGATTGCCGAGAAAAAGAGTCCCAACAATGCATTTCACAAAACAAAAGGGACTACTTTCACAAGCGGAGATCCACAATCGTGCGAATCCAGATTAAAAACATTTGCTCTTTCATGCATGCGTAATTCTGCGCAGCCTCAATCTCATTAAAATCATTGGGAAACCGCACAGTCCAATTATTTCAATTAAGATACAGAAAGTTGAAAAATGGTCGTGTTCCAGTGACGTTATTTCAGAGTCAAATATCCAAATCAGTGCCTTAAGGTATCCGATTACCCTAAAATAGTGAATTTTGAGAGAAATTGACAAATCTTTTTTGTGATTTTATTTTATAAGCCATCTTATTAGATTTATAAAAATACCAAGTTTATTATTTTCCCTTCACTAAAACAGACACTACAAGTGTTTTAGTAAAAGCAGATGCCATGACTTTAAACAAGATGTCATACTTTAAAACGCTTTTACTCAAAATATGTTTTTCTGAAAATGCTCAACCGGGGACAGCGATTGCTCAAAAAAAGTTTTGAAAATAATTAACTGAAATTTTTTGTGTATGTTCTGTATAATAGTAGAAGTCTTAACCTTCACATTTATCAATCACTGTTTTATTACAAAATTTACAGTCCCTTATGTTAATAAAATCATTGTTATTGTAAGCAATTTCATATAATAACTAAAATAAAGTGCTCTAGTTTTTGTAAAAATTAAAATATCTCTTATCTTGAAGGTCATTTCAAAAATGAATAACATATGAAAATTTGTTCATAAACTTTGGGTACAGAATAGGCCGCGTTTGTGATTTTTTACTTATTTTTCCCCACACATTTTAGTAATAATAATTTCTTTTTCTCTTCTTAACGTGAGCATATTTTTCTTAAAATGTACTAAACCGAATCTAAAAACAACAAAAAAATCCCCATAATCTCCATTAAAAAAAAAAAAAAAGCGTTTTCGCAAGAAGTCGGATACCTTAAGAAATAATGAGGAATATTTATGCAAATTACAGTACATTTATATATTCTTCTACGTTTTCAGTTAGGAAGGGGAAAGGTGTACCAGCTCAGGTGTCATCCGCGTCACTTGATCATGGTTCAAAATTATGCGGACCGTCCCCAAAAGCCCTCGTGTAGCTGAACAGTGGAACGTTAATATTCACTCACCAACTCTACGTTTTCAGGAATTTGAAATCGATGAATTTTGGCTTCGGCATTTTTTTTTCTCAAAAATTAAATTAGATTATTAAATCTCATTGAACATAATTTAAGTGACGTCCCAACTAGGGACGTTTCAAGGCATAGGCCAACCAAGCCCACGACCTCGCCAGAGTTTTTATTAATGTCACACTCAGGGACGTCTTAAGGCATACATAGGCCAACTGGGCCCGAGCACAGGGACTCACCCTCGGTGGAGTCCTCGTTTCGTTTCGACTCATCCTTAATAAGATCATGATCTGAATAATTTCAATGTTCGAATATTATTCCGGTTCATATTCTCCGAAAAACACACAAGGAACTTCAAACTACATGTCAACTGGCAAAAGTGGCATGACCATTATACGATGACCACAGTCCATGCCTAAGACCTGGCATAATACCATACGCGATCTGTCAAATCATTTCA
This sequence comes from Trichonephila clavata, assembly GCA_019973975.1. NCBI lineage: Eukaryota > Metazoa > Arthropoda > Arachnida > Araneae > Nephilidae > Trichonephila > Trichonephila clavata. The sequence continues at coordinate 81,181 of BMAO01036608.1, read as the reverse complement.
TCGAAATACTGCCATCATTCGAGCTGGTTTGTGCCGAGATTTGCGAGATTGTGAGCCTTGCACATTTATTTGTTTCAAATTACCGTTTGTACGAGTATTTGACAATGCATGCTGTGCATTGTTTATTTTAAAGATTACAGATAGGCAGTGCCGATTTAAGATCGTTTCGGGCCCTGGGCGCAGAAGATATAGAGGCTATCTTGGCCCTGGAGGATGGAAATTTATAGCCAGAAAATGTGGTTAAATGTAGCTTATCCGGGTCCTTCTAGGCCCCTGTCCCAAGCGCCCAATGGATAAACCGGCACAGCAGGTAGGACCTACTTTTAAATCGGGGCACAGGGCCTCAAAAAGTCTTAAGACGACCCTGGTTACACTATAAAGCAATACGAGGGTTATCGACGACAGACAAATTTTAAACCATGGGCATCGACAAGGAAAACGTAACTGATACCATCTCTCACCGAGCTTCCACAACAGGCCAGTGGAAGGTCTTTGAACCTCGACAATTTTGGCATGCATCAGCCTCTCTACACAGGTTTTCAGGGCCACTAGGGCTCGAACATGTGACCTTGATCACTAAGCTACCGCAGCTTCCGTGTAGTTCTTGGAGTTATGTTCATTTGAACCACAAATCGTATTTCTGTCATTGAAATCTCAAAAAATGGGTAAAAAAAACAAAACATATCTTCAATTCGTTTCTCGTATCTTCACTTTGCTGTAATTACTTCAAAATTTTCAAAATTGACGTAACGAACTTCTGGACCTTAAACCACGATCTAACAAACTAAGGAGCTTAGAAAATGTCATTCTTTTAAAAATTCCACAAGAAAAACGTCAGGCCCTTGACATTGAATCTGCCTTTATCCTTCATTAATCCATATGATCGTATGTGGGAAAATCAAAAGTTAGATACTTCAAATATGCTACTTTAATCCGATTGTTCAGTCTTATTTTCAGCACTCTCATATTCTTCAGTTCTGTTATTTATTTAAGTGTTTTTATACATAGATTTGTTTTTTTCTTAACGTCGCTCTCTTGGACAACAAGAGGACTACTGGCCAAGGACTTCGTAGTTCTGAACTAATCAAGTGACGAGGGACGATATCTCAGCTGGCCTTCCACACCAAACCTCGACAGGATTTAACTTGCATCATCCCCTCGACACTGGAGGTCTTCAGGCACCAGTGGGCTTGACTCCAGGAGGCACCAGGAGTCAAACCCACGACTCCACAACGATTGCCATTAGTTTGTGACAATGATTACGATCACAGCTACCCCATTTCTACGGATAGTAAGTCTGGTAAAATAAGGATTCGCGAATCCTCGAATAGAGTTCGACATCACTTGTCGCATAGTTCGCGACCTTGGCAACTGGGTTCGTTCACCCTCTCTGGAGGTCTGTCGGCGGCAGAACTAAAGACTCTGCTCAATATTAATACTTGTTTTATCTACAGATAAAATTCTGGGTATTTACGTATAATCGCTACAATGCCAACGTACAAGATAACTCTCCAAGTTGGCATCCCTGATTTCGCATGCGTCTAAAGGCCTTATCACACGTACACGTTTGGTGCAATTTTTGTTCCAATTCGTGCAATTTTTACTCCGTTGCCATAGCAATGGCTTTAGAACAACTTTTTGTCAGTGAACTGAGAAAGGTGCTCTAAATGAAAGTTGCTTGAAATTCCAGCCAATGGGGTTCTTTGGCACCCTACGTCATAAACAAGATGGCGGTAACGGTGGTAACTTCGCATGAAATATGGCGTAATATATTTTAATGATGTACAATATTTTAGCGGCGTATAATATTTTAAACAGAATGATGCTCCATTTCTGTTTACCCCCATAAACAAAAGCGCGAGCGAAATAAAAGAAATAATATTGGATGTTTGTTTTCGAAGCAGAGAAAAATCAGCGAGTAATGTTTCAATGTGGAGAAAGAACGTGGCTGATGTCAGAGCATGTCGTTTTGTTTACGGTAACCTTTCCCCCTCAGATTCGGCGAAAAGTTGGGCCAAAAAAAAATGCACGTGTGATACCGCCTTTATGCGCTGAACTGGCGACCATGGGCTTCCTTTCACATAATGTCGCCAATACGGTTGCGATAATACGTAAGTACCAAATTCTGTATATATATATAACATTTATCTTTTATATATTAGTGATTATATCTCTCGTATATTAATTACAAAACATTATAAACAAAAATCGGCGTAGATAAAAATTTATTTAAAGCATACTTCAAAGTAGTTAACTAACGTAATTAATATTCAGCATACGTTTAATTCTTTATAATTTGGAGATTATAAAAAATATTCTTAGACTGATTTAATATTTGTACACGAACCAAGGCGAATTAAATATTCAGCATACTAAACTGCACGAATAAGTGCGTAGGTTAATATTACGGTCTAGTGAATAACAAAAATGATTATATTATCATATTATTATGATAATTCGGAAGTTACAGTGAACGGTGAGATTTATCATATTAGTCTTAACTAAATTCTCTAGAGACGTATTTTGTTTGAAACTGTTCTAATGTGTGTTTTGTTGCTAATATAGGAGGAAAATTGTCTGAAATCACTGGAAAACGTTTCAAAATTACTGTATGACAAATTGAATATTTAATCATCACTTGCAAGTGAAATATTTTGAAAATGAATTTAGTTTTGCCGGAAGGATCTATAAAATTTGCATCCAGTCAAACACCTGGCAACTGAAAAGACATGTTTCGCATGAATGGTTTGCATTTTGATGCGTGTACTCAATCTATTCAATGTAAACAAAAAGCATATGACGTAAATATACTGAAGGTACAATATAAAAAAAAACAATAACGTTTATTGAGTGTTTGGCCTTTGCACCACATTCTTTGTCCTTTCATTTTGAGATGATAATTCGAGTTAATATAATTTGGAAAATATTTATTTGTATGATATTTTGCATTTCTTTCCGGAAAAACTTTTGGTTAAAAGAATTAACTTATATATATGATTAATAGTAGATTAGCTCAAACCCGCGCATTTTGCTCGGTATTGAAAAATATTTTTACAGCTATCGCTTCTTGATTTAAAAAGGAGAGAATTTGAATCTCCAAAACAGAAGTATATTTACGAATTACGTCTTTGTAGCACTCCTCTCCGAGTTGATATCCTCAAACTCCATTTCTATCAGATATCTACATAACAAAAGAAACATACCTGTAGAAATTCAATCATGTTGGTCTAATAATTCAAAAACCAAAATCTTTTATCTATAACTCTTCCGTGACTGACCATGGTTCGAAATTACGCGGACCGTCGCCAAAAGCCCTCGTGTTGCTAATCAGTGCGACGTTAATATTCTCTCACTCACTCACTTCCGTGACTCCCTATGGCCGCGGTAGCCGGTCTAGGCATCGAATCATGACAGGCGCATTATGAGTTCGAACCCAGTACCACTAAAGACCCTCCGTGTAGGGGAGCGATGCACGTTAAATCTGTCGAGAGCTCAAACGTCTTCCAGTTGGTGTGGTGTGGTAGTTAGGAGAGAGGGGTACCAGCTCTGGTGTCGTCCTCTTCACTTGACCATGGTTCAAGATTACGAGGTCCGTCGCCAAAAAGCCCTCGTGCAGCTGAACAGTGCGACGTTAATATTCGCTCACTCACTCACTCTCATTAATCCAAATAAATATTATTTGCAATATAATTTATTTGCATTTTTTTATGTGGATGTAAAGCATTTTATTTCTTTTTCCTTAATATTTTGTGTATAATACGAAAAAAAATTTTTTTTTAAATTAAAATACTACAATTTTTTTTTTTTTTTTGACGAGGGGAACTCAACATTTTGAAAATTATAGAAGGGGTACACCTATGTCAAAACTTTGGGAAACACTAATCTAACAGTCTAAAAAATGTAATTTTTTGTTTAATCTATTATGACCGCGTAACCCCCAGAAAACTCCTTGGATCTGCATTTCCATGATTAGCGAATCTACTCAACAAAAGGAGCATGCATGCTAAACTTCAAATCTGTAGATTTAATAAAGTTTAAGTGTCGTGCTAAATCAACATTTAACTAGAATCCATTAAGAGTCAGTGGTCTTCAAAATTTTTCGACTCACGGAATCTTTAGGTGTTTTCTATGAACCCTCTTTAACACAGACACTTAAAATATTATTTTAAGATATATTCTAAGTAAATAAACTTGTTATAGGTACTTAATGTAACAATTAAAAAAAGTTTGTGATTGCTAAAAATTTTTATGGTTGCAATAAATTTACACATAAATAATATTAATTTGTAATTCAAGTGTCGTATACCCATGCTGTGTTGCATACTATTTAGTAACTGGGATTATATGCTTGAATTTTTTTTATAAAAACTGCTGAAGCTCTTTAGTCGAATTTCTTAATCTGCATTTAATTTGTTTTTATACTTTGTTTCTGTTGTCACATTATGCGTCAATAAATATTTTCCACTTTCGTTCATTGTTCTGAATGGCATTGAATGTTTATAGTTGTGTGAAAAATCCGCTGTATTTTACATGAATTTGTAACCTAAAATTCAGAAGTTGTTCTTGCTTAGATTTAGATTTTAACATCAAATCTGTTGATATATCGTTAAGTTGTTCCCTCTGCTTCATTATAGGCCTTTTTTCCGCAAATGAAAAAAAACGCTGCACACACACACATTTTCCATTAGAAAAACTATTTAGTTTTACAAAACATTGTACGAACGAGTATGAAATTATCTCGTGGAACACGGGATACTAAACAAAAGAATATACACAATCTGCATAAAGAAAAACTTTCTAATATTTTATCATATTAAATAAAGGTTAAAAAAAAGTGTAAGAAAATAACGGTATGCGTACAAAAATAAGTTTTTTAATGACTGAGAATCTTTAGAAACACTTGTGGTTATATAAACTCTACAGAGAACGAAAGTGCATTTTGCGAACACGTATGTAATTTTTTTCGAGATTTTTTTCATTGTGACTCATCGAACCCCCGCCTTATGGATCCCCGGCAGGTGGATCCTTGTAAAGACCACTGCATTAAGTCAAATAAATCACTATAACAAGAAAAGAAAAAAATCAATACGAAAACAAAATACGTTTTCGAAACACCCTAACAAAACCTCTATGTGTGTGTGAAAATATAATCAAAACCCTATATATACTCTAACAACACCCCAATCATGCTTGGATTAAATGACGTCTTTATTTCCTCATTCACTCCCTTTACGAGCTGCTTAAACTTCAGATTTATAGCATCTCTCTCCAACAGAGGAGATTTTAAACTCTATCCTTTTAACCCTGACTTTCAATGACCCAATGTTGCCGGGAGCCTCCGTATGAGCAGCACACCGACTGACCTCAGGCTCAGGTTCCATAGAGGAGAGGTCAGATAAAAGATTTCCACCGAAAAAAAGGTCATTACTACTTTATTTTGTTAAAAAAGGCAAATCGTGGTTCGGGAGGCAAAAAAAACACCTCTGGTGGTGTACCGGTCTCTTCCAGTGGAACCAGAGCGACATTCCAAGCCGCCGAAAATAAATTCAGTTATACCAGCGCTAATGGCCTTTTTGCGACGGGAGGTCTGTTGCTGCATATCGCAGTCCTTCCGCGTACAAATTTTTGCTTTCGATTAGATGGAAAGTTGTTTTGGAATGTTGTTAAGTGCCGGAGAAGAGATATCGTGCTGTTTTTTTTAAATGAGTATTAATTTGTTTAGTTTTCCTCGCATTTTTTGAATAATTACATCGGTTGCTGTGGTTTTACTAATGTCTTTTTTTTTCTTTTTCTTTTGGTGGAATAACTCTCATTAGAGTAACAATTAAGGAAATATTTTTTTAAAAAAAAATTGTAACATGGGTTACATATTAAGTGGGGTTGGGTGACATTAGAGTTCTGCTATGCGAACGACTTCTCGCTGTTTGTAAAAAAAAAATAATAAAAATAATAATAACTTTATTCTAACGTGGATATTGTACTTTTCTGAAAAAAGCAATGTTTCTTTTCTGTTTAAGTTTATTTGTTAAGTAGATAAATTTATTTTAAGTCCAAAAACAAATCTGTACGGCATTTGTTGTGCCGTGGCACAGTTTCTTAAAATTATTAATTGAACTTTGAGAAAAAAAATAAAAAAATCCGGAACCAAATCATTCGGCAGCTTTATAGAAATAAACTATTCAAAAAATTCTAAATAACCATTTGACTACACTAGGGGAGAGAGTTTTATTCATTATTTCCCAAATTTATATATAAAAAAAATTTGATTGTGTCCATTTGTGATAACGGATACATGTGTATAGGAATTCACTTGGAATGAAGAGGATGAAACTAATTTCGCTCTGTAGTAATCAAAATTTAATTTCGGAACATTCAGAAGAGTCGATAAATCCCTTTAGATTAAAATTAGAGGCAATTATCCCTTAATAGCCAAAAAAGCTTTAAAAATATTGTTACAATTTTCTACATCTTATTAGTGTGAATTCGGACATTCAACGTTAACTAATATAAAAATGGGGGGAAAAGAGCGAGCCATTTAAATGTAGATGACGAAAAGAGCGGCATTATTTTTAAAACCAAATGTAAACGAAATTTTCAAAAATCATGAAGCTCAAATTTCGCACTTCTATTCCTATAGTTAATTTGTAATTTATGACTCAATAAACATTTTTAAATTTATTTTATTGTTAGTGTAACGCCAAATTTTGATATTGTTAATAGTGTATGCAAAAAAAGAAGGGGAGGGGGGGGGTTGAGAATCACCGATTTTTTATTCATATCAGGGATCGATAGGTCTGCCCAACCTGTGAATTAATAATGATCCTGAATGCTACATAATAAGCAATATTTGACGAAACGAACGAAAGAAAAAATGTATGAAGGGCAGAGAAGAGAGACAGAGGGATTTTACTTTATTGTAGAGTGATGTAGCGGATCACTGAGAATTGTACCACGTGCCAAATCTGGCACACGTGCCATAGGTTGCCGATGCCTGTGATCCAAATTAAACTCCGGGGGCTTCGACATTGTCAGAATATGGTTGCATTAGTAACAACAACATGTGTATATTGTGTGTTGTTTCCAATAACGCTAACTTGGCGAGGTTTGCGCCGGCGAAAAGGAAAACTAACAAAAAATATGAAGGAAACCGTCGAAGTAAAGCTATAAATTTCTATTGGATTCAATAGGGCAGTAAAATGTTAACTACACAAGAAAGGGAAATCACTTTTCCCGGAAGAAACGTCATGGATTTTTGCGAAGTATAAAATTTTGCGAGTCTTTAAATTTACCCAAAACATGTAACTTTCTCTGTTTCTTTTCTTCTATTGTGGTGTTTGACCGAGAATGGGTGAAAACAATGGGAAAAATGTCCCAAAACTATTGCACAAATAATATTTCCTTATATTTCGTGCCCAAAACAATACATTTTGAATTGTTTTCCCTTTGCATTGCGTGTTAAGGATTGAATGTTATTCTCACCGTGGGATGAATTCTCAAATAAGTGCCGAAATTTCCTGAAAATGTTTTACAGTTTTTGAAAAGGTCAAATAGAGGAAATATATTTACAAGAGTTCGCATATTAATACGAAAATAAATAGCAGTTTGCATATTTTAAATTGCTGAAGCGAAAAAAAACAGATGTAACAAAAATACAACTGACGACTAGGTAAAGGAATGGTTAAAGCAATAAGAAAAATGTCTTATTTCAAACATTTTAAATTTGCAGTAAAAAAAGTAAGCAGTAAAAGTAATTTGTAGTAAGAAATACAAAAAGGGCAAGACAAAGATTGAAAGAATTTAGAATCCTTTCTTTACTTTTAAACCCTTAAAGCTTTGAAGAATCTTTTTTTTTTAACGAGTTCAAAAGTTATGAATCATAATTCTTTTATTCCACAAATTAAAAAATTATTTTGTTAAAAACGAAAACTAATGTATTAGATAAAATGAGCAGCTTTGGTCTTTGCTAACCACATTCATTTAAACCTCCATTTGAGAAAACAATTTTCATATGAAGTATGAAAAAAGTTGATCACAGAAAGTTAAAACACAAATTAAAGAATTAAAATAAAAGATGATGATTTAAGTGTACATTTAGGGGGGGGCTTGGCGACGTAAATTTCTTTTGGTGACCGAAATCGTTCACCAAGTTACTTCATTTAGCGGTATTTTTGGCGACCGGATTCGAAAGCCATCCTATCCATGACATCTAGATAAAAATCACTAAATGCAAAGACCCCCCCCCCCAAATCTGCACTTTAGCCAAAGAGGTTAAAATTTACAAAATAAAGCGGTAAAAAAAACAGCAAAAAACCAAAAGTAAAAATTATCGAAAATCTGCATAAAATGCGATTAGAACGCGAGTAAAAATCAATCGACTAATGGAAAATGATTAAGCTTTGTGATAATTTTAGTTTCCATACTGCATAATAAATAACGCCAAAAGCTTTGGTGCATTTGCAATGTGTCCTGATCCACTCATAAAAGAATATTGCATCATTATATATAAAGTAGAAAGAGATTCAGAGATTAATTTTTCTTTTTTCAAAAACGCATCTTCAAAAATAGATTTTACGACTTTCTATTACGTGCGTTGTACTTTTAATTATTGCACATCAGATAAATAGCACTAAAACTTTCTTTCATTTTTAAAGCTCAATAAAACGAAAGTGCTTAGAGAAAATCAACAGTTCATTGACTCCACATTACACAAGAAAGCCGTTACAGTTACGATTTATCGATACGTTTGTTTTCCCCCACACAACAACAAAAAATTATATGTTTTCTAGCTAAAAATATCCCTTTATGCACATTACTAAAATAAGAATTACAGAGTCTTTTGTTTTCTTAATTCTGCAAATTATGAATCGGTTCTAAACATAAGCCATTTTGAAAAATGTAGAGTAAAAAATAGGTTAACAGATGACTTTTTTTGTGTTCTTAAGAGCTAGCTCACTACTGGCATCTTCGTGCTAGCGATATGGATGTGCTAATAATCCCCTAATTATTCTTTCCTCTCTCTTTAAAAGATAGACATGACACTAAAGAACAAGAAAAGGGTCAAGAATAATTAAAACAATGGGAAAAAAAGTTCCAGTTTCTGTTACAATAAGTCAACAGTTCAATCATTATCGGATTCGTTTGGATTGTTAAAGTTTTTTTCCCTTCTCTATCGCTTTTTTTTTGTTTTGTTTCTTCTCTCTTGATGTATAGATCTTTGTATGGTTTATAAATAAACAAATAAACAGGTAGCTGATTTATTGATTGTTTTGAAGTGTAAACAGAATTTAATTGCTACATTTCAGCCTAGGAAACAATATGTGGAGTGTAGATGTTTTGACCGGTCGATCATGATTCAATGTATTGACATGATGAGACTACGTAATGATATTGAATATTAAATGTCACATGAAGGTCAAATGTTTTGAAAACACTATCTAACCGGATGGATCTAAAATAAGAGCAATAAGGCTCTAAAATCGAAATTTACAACAAAATAATAGCAGACTTGTTGGTTTAAAATTATAATCTATTCAGCTTTTGCTGTGAGTAATAGACAGAATAGACAACAAGCGTGAAAGAATTTTTTAAAATTATTTATTACTTAACACAATTATTACTTCTATTCTAATAACGACCACTCCTATATTTAATTTTGATTTTAATTATACATTACGACGTGCAAAATATAGTGTACTTAATATTGACGCATAAAAATGAATTTGCTTTACAGTAATTTGATAAATTTTATGGAGACCAACTAGTATCGTAATAGGTTTGAGATTGTGGTACGTGCGCATTAAAATCACCGCATCCATAATCTGACTGGTTTTGCTTCTTTTTCAAATAAGACACGCTAAAGAAACTTTTTGTTGTTTTAGTATCATGGCGCAACGCGTATGGCGCCAATTTGGCTGTGGTGACGCTAATACGTAAGTAACTACATATAATACCGTGGACCATTTTTTTTCGCCCCTCAATCAAATATTATTATGTTAGAACATAGAAGGAAACGGTTTCCACAATTGGCTACACATTTGGCGATGTGTTTTGATTGGCGAAATTGGTCGACGGTATACTACGAGGGGTCCGAAATTGTTTAATGATATTTTTAAACAGACTTGGAAAACATTTTATTTAAATTTCAAACATAGTTGAGGCATAATATAAACAAATGTATACAAAAATCCCACACTGTTGAATATTTAATTATAATTCCAAATAAAATTTTCATTTAATTAATTACATAAAGATTAACACAGCTGGACAAATAAAAATCCAAATCTTACGTTTTATTTAAAATTGGTACGATACACTTGTACAAATTGGATTCTTTAATTTACGATTAATAAATTACAAAATTTAATTATGTTGCACGTACATCGTAAACGAGGGCAAAGAGAACCAAATAGTAGGAAATCAATAAAAGTTGTACCTCTTGCTCGATTTATATGGTACTTATATATTAATCCTATTCAATGATTTATCGCAAAAGATTTACTACATTTGAGAAATTAATCACCTAATATTTTAACAGTTTTGGCAATCTGTTTGATACCATCATAAGAATACATTTTAAAAGTTACTGAAATTCGTCAATGGAGTGAAGTTAAATGCATAAGTACTATTTTTATTGGTACTTGCGTATTATCGCAACCTATTGGCGACAAAATATGATACGAAGCACATGATTTCCACTTCAGCGCGTACAACACATAGGAAATTGGGGTCCCCAACTTGGCGAGTTATTAACAGAGTTGGCGATTGTTGCAATAATACGTAAGTACCTTTTTATTTTTCGCCAAAAATGTTGTCGCTTTTTTTTGGGTCAATATTAACATGAATTCAATGCTTGAATTAACACTTAAATTACTCTAAAATAAAAATATTTTTGTTCCCTAGAATTAGACGGATTTATATTCATTCTTAATCTAAACATATTAATTCAAAATTAATTTCAAATGAAACAATAGCTTCTTATTTCAAGAATCATTTTTCCATAAACTAATTGATTCCTTTTTAAAAATTCACCATAAATTCATCTAACGGCAACGCGGAAATACAGTTTACATGTACACTTTTAAAAACCTGACACGGGAAAAGAAAGGCAGTGATAAAAAGCATTCGAGTACTCTCCTCACTGGAGGATATATATAACAAAGTTTACGCCACAACACATTTTGAAAAAGAAAACACGACGAAAAAAAATGTAAATATCATTCTTTCACGTTTTGAAAGGGTTTATTTTCATAGCATTATCGTCTGGCGCGTTAACATACCTGTTTGCCCTCAACCGTACCCATCTCTGAATAGATAAGAATCAGTTCAACCGTACTTTCGAATCGCCGGTAGTAAAAAACACAACGTATCATTCGTCAAAAATGATAAATCCTTTTGGAACGGTTTTTAATGTAACAGAGAGAAGAAAAAGAAAAAAAAAGTTTTTTTCCCCCTTCGCTTCAGTTTATGTTTTGAGGCTCTATTTTTTTATTTATGGTTTTTTTTAATATGTAATATTGTATACAGTTCAAATGTGCTTTTTAAGTGCCCATGAATAATAAAGGAAACACTTAAGCACTAAGAAATATAAATACTAAAATAGAATTAACCGTACAAGAGAACATGAAAAAAGAAAATTAAAGAAATTTCAAAAAACATGACATTAAATGCTACTCTACAAGGAGGAAAAACACATTAATTCCTTATTAAACTTGGAATAACAAATAAAAAAGAACGTTGTGATGTGTGGGTTAGGGTGTGTCGATAAAAAAAACTTTGGAATTAGTATTAACGTTTGGAAAGTTAAAATTAGGGGTAGGGCACGAATAATCTTCAGGCCATAGGGTGAAGCTTTATGAGGAAATCTTAATTTTACAGAGACATTTTTTTTTCAATTTGCTTCTACATCCGTATTCTTTCCTGTTCAACTTGACAAATTAATTGGTAAACATTGCCATCTAAGGTAAAAATGATACGTTCAAATACAGTGGTGTAACTTACACCCCCGCATCGCCGGAGGGCCCAGGATTCTAGGGATCCCAAAGCCTGATTGGCGCCAAGTACGTACACTTTATAATATCCGGCTTGAGGCCCAAAATCTGACTTTGCAGGGGGGCCTTAATATATTCTCCGTTACGCCCCTATTCACATATTATTTACTCTCAAGCAGGGATGTTTTAAGACATGGGCCATCTAGGCCCTGGACCTAGGATCGGGTGAGACGGTGTTTCGTTTTCGATTCGGCCTCTATAACAGAGGTTCCAAACTTTTGTCTCATAGACCCCTTGCCATGTTTTTCAGCTTGGGCAGACCCCTGCTTAATTATAATATTGAATTTTTGCAAATATATCAACTTAAATGTCTTTTTGACAGCTGGTACTACTTCTACTTTAAAAGAATTAAATTTCTAACTGTAAAGAAGTATAGTGTTTAAAATTTAAAAAGCATATGTTAATTAAATTAAAAGTTAATTAATAAATAAGACTTAAATAAACTAACTAAACAACAAATTATTTTAATAGGAGGGATGAATCTCTAATACTACAATATCAAATTTTCATTATTTGTATCAATCTTGTCTGGGGTTTAACCTTAAATGTCCTCTGTTAGTAGTGTCCAGGTTCTTTTTTTTTCTCGAGATAGGCAACCGAGCTGAAACTCCTTCACACTAGGAAAAGCAATGAAAAAGTTCCTCACGATATTCCATAAGACGGGACAAATAACAGGTTTGACTTTTTGGAGCCAAAATTGCTGGCATCCACTTCTAAACTTTAAGATCTTCGTTAGTGCTTATTAGTTCCTATTGTAATGTGACATTTTTTTTTCAATATGACTATATGAATTCATTGCCTACTGTGGTATTGCCATGGTCAAAGAATTCTCAAACCTGGTTTCAAAATCTGAATAAAAGGTAATTAAATGTTGAACGTGGGTTAAAACGTTCTAACAGATTGTCTGACAAATTTAGGAAATCGGGACCTCCAGTATTATACTTCTTTAGCTTAACTCAGGAAAGAAAAGCTGAAATGGTTCTTGTTTTAATAAAATTTATGCTGTCACCTTGTTTATGCAAATTAACCTAATTAAATTTAGTAAATAAATCTGTTAGATATATATAGGTAAAATTTGATTTCCACTTGATAATAAGTTTTCTTTTGAAATTAAAGTCACAACCTAGTTTAATGAGAGCCATTATCATAGACCCCTACTTACACCTCATGGACCCCCAAACTAATTTTTGGTTCGCCCTTGGAGGTCGTCATAGACCCCTGGGGGTCTATATAGACTACTTTGGGCATCACTGCTCTATAAGATCATGGCTCAAATGATTTAAAGCGCCAAATGCTATTCCCGGTCATATTGTTACGTTGATCGGGGTTCGAGGTTTTATACAAATCAGTCGCTAAGAACAAGGCAGCTCTTTAAGAGCGATGAGAATTTATTGTTTAAAATCAATCCTTGAAGTTCAGGATTCAGCAGCAAAATTCGCAGTACAAATATCAGAAGGACTTCACACCTTCAACAGCACTCAGACACAATGGGCTCAATTCAGGACGGTCACATGATAAAGACAAACACGTGTTCTCCATTGAATTCAAAACAGACAACAAACTGATTTTACTTGTTGTTCTAATTGCAAAACTTGGGTAAAATTTCAAATTTTATAATTGGGTAAAAATGTTCAAATGTTATAAAAAACAAATTTCTTCAAATGGATTTTTTAAATTAAAAAAAAATCTTATTTTATGCATGTATTTTTAAATAAAATGCATTTTGTCTATCTACGTGTATTATTGTTGTTGACAAATTTGTATTTTTTAAGAGAAAGTTTCTGAAAAGATCAAAAGTTGGCAACAATGAAGCGCGTGAACTGATTCGCTGGAAACAAGATTGCTTTTATCATGTGACTATGCCGTCACATGAGATTTTAAAGTAATTGGCTAAAAACACGTGGTTAAACTTATCACATGAATTGAGCCCATTATCAGTGTCTAAAATACAAGTATGTGAAAGATTATTCACAAGCAATTGCTCATTCAACAGCCGAAGTAAACACTAAGTGCTTCAACGGTCAACGCAAGGCTCCTAACCGCTGGTCAAAACGAGACTGACTTTCGGAGGGCATCTCTATTTATAGACCTTGCTGATCATTCGAGAAAAATCCGCTTGCGTCATGGGTCTTGAAATTAGTGGATTTCTCCACAAATTTCCAGAAGAATCCAAAGGGTCCAGAACTCGCCAACTCGGCTCTATCACCAATATTTCGCCAAGTTCCCATTGAATCAGCATTACAACCTAAGAGACGGCATTGCTTGCGAATATATATTACAATTTTAACATAAAATAACTATAAGATAGAGTAATATAAATGCATTACACAAACAAATATTGATTATTTACACTATTTTACAAAATTCGTAACAATATTTTCCGAAAAACTGAGAATTATTAACTAAATGTCAACTGGCAACAGTAGCAAGACTGTATTATTATGTAATGTCTACCACCAAGCACCATCGTTACTAGTTTAGTCAAAAGGTGGCAGTCGTTTTGTGAGATTGTGAATCCTGCACATTTTTACGAATATTTGACAACGCTCGTTATATACTGTGTACTGAAAGGGGCCACAGATGAGACCTACTTTTGCATAAGGGCCCAGAGCATCAAGTCTTCAGACGTCGCTGCTTTGAAGGCCTATTTGATATTAATTGCACTCATCAGCACCTTTCACGTAACTCAGAAATAAATCGATCTTTAACTCAATTTTGCAACCCGTGTTTGATAACCGGAAGAGAAAAAAAGTCAGGAAATACTACGTTGTTTTTAAGGATTGCACATTTTATATGTAAATTTTAACAAGTTGAGAATTCATTTGAAAATATACAAGGAGTGACACACACAAAAAAAAAAACGAGGCTGATTCAATAAATCATTGTATTTTAGATATCAGCTCTCCGTGACAGTATCATCTACAAAGTAGTTCCCTTCAGTATTCACTCACATCTGCATTCAGTGCTGTCATTGCCGGTAACAGTTCTGGAACGAGGTTTATGGAAGTCCCTTTAGGGGATTTTCCGTTTTTGCCCGAATCTCTTCAACTGAAGTAAATGGGTTCCCTTTCAGCAAGATTTAACTGTAGGAAATAAAAATCTCATGGGTCCAAATCAGATGAATAAGCAGGATTCCCCATCATAGTATTGTTTATGCTGGTCAGAAACTGCTTGAAGGTAGGGCCGTGTAAGCTCGTGCATTGTCTTGGTACAACAGCCATCCATCACTCCCCAATTCTGGCCTTTTTTCCTCATTTTTTCCACGGAGTCTTTTTAGCACTTCAATGCAGTAGTGTTGATTAACAGTCTGACCACTGATGTGAGTGGGAACTCACTAATATCACGAATTTTGGCTATGTTTTGGTCTGTAATAGCCGACCTTGGGCGCCCAGCAGGTTCATCTTCCCCACTGACACTTCCCCCTGAAAACCTCTTATACCATTTAAACACATGCGCACGAAATAAAGTTTCATCTCCATAAGCCTCGGTTAGTATTTGAAACGTTTTCGTGGCTGACTTCTTAAGTTTCACAAGAAAAACTTGGTGTTGATTCGACATTTTTCCGGCAGAATGCTGTTGCACGTGTTCACTCAGGGCCGCAGTACTCCCAACTGGCGTGATCAATTGAAGCGAAACTGGTCACATAGATAGAGGAGCGTGGGATGACGTCACTAAAACAGTTGTTGCCAACTCCACTCTTCTTCCAAGTTATACACTTAGTCTCGTTTTTTGTCTCACTTCTTGAATATTGCTATTCGTAAATGAACGATACTTCAATAAATTAATAATCAATATCTTTAATGTGTGGTATTCAGGCTGATAACACTGGTCAACATGATTTTTGTCTCATGAGTACCAATAGTTGTACTTAATGCAGTTTTTTATCGTGTTTTCAAATATGTATTCAGAATTTCTCCATCACCCACAGTTTTTTTTAAAATTTTAATTTCAATTAATGTATTTAAATATTTTTTAAATAAACGACCATTTGTCCATTGTAAAATAAAAACTCCTAGAGTATTGTAAATGTGATGGAACCACATGAGCTAACTCAAATGGTATCATTGTACAAGTTCAGACATGTACAGACACTTTGGCACCAGACACAACAGACAGGCACAGACATGGTCTAGACTAGCATGCATTCATTATAACGATGTCAGTTGTGAGATAGTAGTGAACCAGTAAACACGTAATTGTGAGTGCTTTGTGTCTGTTACGTATTTACAAATTTATTTCTTTTATTTTGTTGTTAGTTACAAAATGCATAGAGCTTGTTTAAATCATCATAACAACTTTTGTTATATTATGTGGTGAAGTGACGCTCAAGTCTCAAAGGTGAAACCTTACTCCATTAGTAAAAAAATACTCTGAACTTTTTTGGGGTGTAAAGTGGGGGGACCAAGCAAGGACCTGGCCCCCACATATCTGTTGTTTATCGTGTAGTAGGCTTCTCACTGCATGGAAGAATGGCACACGCCATTTGCTATCCCTATGATTTGGAGGGAAACCCAAAGATCACTCCTCTGACTTATTTCTGCTTAACAAACATTAAAGGGATTACGTCAAAATCAAAATATACAGTGGTGTACCCTGACTTGCAATCTGCAATGAGACCAGTTCCACACAGCGAAAAATTACCCATACCAAAGCCTCCAGAACATGTCACATTAGATGAAGAGAGCTCAGATTCCGATAGAAGTAAGGAAGAAGAAAAAACAGTTTGTGGTGATATACAACTTTTGAACCAAGCTGTTCATCTTAGCCTCATTTATTGACTCAAGACGATCTTAACGATCTCCATACGAAATTTAAAGTTATCCGAAAAACAGTCTGAAATGCTTGGTTCCCGGCTAAAAGGATGGAAACTTCTTCAAAAGAATACAAAAATATGTACTTATCGTAGTCGTCATTCTCAATGTAAAGACTATTTTTCTGAAGGAAATGGCTTAGTGTTTTATACTTACATTTCTTCTTTTATGGAGACATTTGGTATTGAACACAACCCTATAGAATGGCGCTTGTTCATTGATTCCTTCAAAGTAAGTTTAAAAGCAGTGCTTCTGCATAATGGAAATAGATTCCCATCAATACCTGTGACTCACTCTGCTAGTATGAAAGAAACATATGAAAACTTTCAATTTATATTGGCAAAGTTTCAATATGCAGTGTATGAATTGAATATTTGTGGTGATTTGAAGGTAATTGCATTTATTCTTGGTCTGCAGCTTGATTACACAAAGTACTGTTGTTTTTTGTGTCTTTGTGATAGTAGGGACAGAAAAAACAATTACATCAGAAAAGAATGGCCTAAACGTGAATCATTCATTCCTGGATAGAAAAAAATGTGAAACATGACGCATTGTGTAATCCTAAAAATAGGATTAATGAAGAATTTCGTGAAATCCATGAGCAATACTCCTGGTTTCATGTACTTAAAACAGAAGTTTCCTAAAATTAGTGAAGCAAAAATATTTGTGGATCCACAAATACACAAGGGATATTTGTGCGTCAACAAATGCGATCACTAATGCATGATAAGAAGTTTGAGGAACTATTAAATCCACTGGAGAAAGCAGCTTGGCAAGCATTCAAAAATGTAACTCACAATTTCTTGGGAAATCTAAAGGCGGAAAATTACCGTGATATTTTTAATGATCTTATAAAAATTTGGGCTGTTATATGTCCTTAAAAATACACTTCCTACACTCGCCTTTAGATTTCTTCCCAGAAAATCTTGGTGCAGGGAGCGATGAGCACGGGAAACGCTTTCATCAGAAGATTTCAGCGATAGAAAAGAGATATCAAGGCAAATGGAATGCTAATATGCTGGCCGATTATTGTTGGGCCATCAAGAGGGATACTCCACAGGCGAAATATAAAAGAAAATTGTGATTTCTTAATTTCTAGATGAGTCCGAATGTTCGAATATTGTGTACTTAAGAATGTAGAAAATATTAAAGTATTTCAAATTATAAATGCCTGTCTCTCGAAAACCTTGCGTGATGAAGGAAAATCGATATCATTTGAATTTAGGAGAAGAAATGCTATCAGAATCACATATTTTTCTTTCTGAGACAAAAAAAAATGTTTCTTTTTTGTTGCCCAGTGTAATTTAAACTTAGAACGGGAAATTTTTAAAAACAATAACGAAAGGACTTTAAAAATTATCTTGTGTTTCACTTTTAATACTATTTGTATCAGTTCAATATTTGTTTTACGAATTCAACACAAAAAAACTGCAGTAACAACTTTCTTTTTCAATATAATGTTTAATGGATTCAATTCTATGTGAAAAAAATTCTGATTTCTACAGAAGACAAACTGGTGGAAACACTGCGTGAGGTGATTGCAATTGTTTTAGATAATTAACTTATTTTGCAATAACATTTATATCCCTATATATAGAAAATTATAAGTCAAATAAAAAATAATTATTCGCATAACACAAAGAATAATGATTAATTACATAGGATTTAATTACTTAAGGATTTAAAATTTATTCTGGGTTTCGTTGTAAATAGATTGTTAGTACTGAATACAAAGCAAAAAAAAAATTTAAGTTAAAAACAACCAACTTTATATAATAAATGTTTTTTTCTAATAAAAATCAAATCAAATAAGTCATAAAATGCAATAGCAAAAACTTTGAATGAATTGCGACAGGAATTTTTAATATTAAATTATTGTTTCCTTCAAAAAGAAAACATTCGAAACAATAGCTTGTTCACAGGGGAAAAAAAAAAGAGTAACGGGGTGAGTGAGTCCGCGCACTGTTCAGCAACACGAGGGCTTTTGGCGACGGACCTCGT
Source organism: Trichonephila clavata (assembly GCA_019973975.1). Taxonomy (NCBI): domain Eukaryota; kingdom Metazoa; phylum Arthropoda; class Arachnida; order Araneae; family Nephilidae; genus Trichonephila; species Trichonephila clavata. The sequence goes on along the minus strand of BMAO01036608.1, from coordinate 62,322 downwards.
AATTTTGAACCATGGTCAAGTGGTGAGCACGACACCTGAGCTGGCACTCCCCTCTCCTAACTACCACACCACACCAACAAGAGGACGTTTGAGCTCTCCAGATTTAACGTGCATCGCTCCCCTATACGGTGGGTCTTTAGTGTTACTGGGCTCGAATTCGTGACATGCCAGCCATGATCCCAATACCTTGACCACTGGGCTACCGCGGCCGCAGAGTAACAAGCGAATCAATTTGTAAGTGAAAGCATCAAAAATTTAGGTAAACCATGTTAATAAACTATGAATACACTGAAATAAGGGACTTAAAAAGCTAGTTATTGAAGTGAATTATTTACGAACACCACAGTATTTTAAACTATATCAGTAATGATTTCTTAAAATTTTGAAACATTTTATTTCTTTTTGATAAAGAATAATTCAAAAGTGTATATATTAATATACTCTTCTTCACAAACTAGAAATAAAAGATTATACGAACATATCAAGTTAACCTTGATCTTTGTACTTTCAAAAAACAAAAGTTTTGATTAAAACATGGATTTTGATAAATTTCACAGAAAAAATTGTTTACCAATTTTATAATCCCAAAATATATCTTATAACATTTCTGGCGAGAAAAACTCACCCGAATTTAACCCCGTAAGCGGTCAATTTTTTTGTCCAAAATGTTTCAATAAAGGGCACATTTATTGCATATATTTAAGTACAATCAGTAGCACACACAGGAATTTTTCAAGGGGGACAAGCCAAACAGTCACTCTAGGGATCTTTTACATGCCGCATAATCATACGACATGGCCGCTGTCGATTTTCTGCATCAAGAAAATCCACCGACTTGGGCTGGGGCTGAACCCGCAACCTTGGTTGTAGAAGGCCAACGACAAACCAACCACGCCATCCAGCCGGCTACATTTATAAAATATAACATGTCAATATATATTTTTGGTAAAATATCAAAATATGTTCACGTGCACTTTCCCCAGAATTTAAAATCTCCAAAAAGAATCGAATAGCATATTTTTAATTTGATATTATTAAAAAAGATGGTTCCACAATCTTGAAAGATAAACTAACTTTCTCACGTGAAAGGGAAATTCATAACTTCTCAAAGGAAACAAATCTCCCTAAATGAAAGAAAAAAAAGAATGCCGAGTATTTACATGCTTTAGTGTGTTCCAGAGCATGACAACGATGATCTTGGCGACGATCTCACGCTTCAGCAACGTCGATAGCGAAGGACATGGGTGTCAGCAACTGTCAAAGTTTCTCTGAGCGAAACCCTCAGCTTTTTAGCAGAGAGCCCCGGAGGCGCCACAAAAATCGTAAATAGGACTTGCGACTGACAAAGTTAATTTCCAGAAAGTCACAGAAAGAAAAAGGGATCGGTTAATCCGTTGTCTTGTTACTGAAGATGAGAAGTAATTTGGGGGCAAAAAAATGAATTTACCTGACTTCTGTAAAATGCTTAAATGGTGCGTGAAAAAAACACCACACACAGAGACAAAATCTCAGCTTTAGGAGAATTATTTTTGGAAATCCTCCTGCGGTCAAATCGGAAAATCGTGAATCGTTTTAGATCCGGACGTCAAGTGAAATTAAATGCGAGATCGCTATGATTTCTGGCAATGTAGTGCAACGTACTTACTCAAAGCTGATCTCATTCTTAAAATCATTACGTAGATTGCTGGAAGGGCTTAGAGTTTTTTGAAAGTTGTATGTTTATACAGATATTTTGAAGCGATTTTCTTTCTATTTAATAATTTTAAAAAATGAGATTTATTATTGAGTGTTCAAACAAATTTATTAAGAATGACAGTTTATGACCTCGATATACCATAATTCTTATATTTACAAAAAACACCCTTAAATAAGAGTTTTATTACTAAATGGAATACAAACCGCTATAGAGTTCTTGTTTTCATGAGCATAAAGATGCTTCAAAATTTATCAAAAAACCTATTGTAGAAAATTAAGAGAAAAAAAAATCCTAAAATTTCTAGAATTTTAGCATGATTTTAAGACCATGATATATAAGCAGGGAACAAAATGCTAATGGGGAAAAAACCCCAGAAAAAATTGCCTTTGTTCTTTTTAAGAAACTAATAGTAACGGATCTAGTCTATTTCGAACCACGGTGAAGTGATGAGGACGACCACCTCAGATAATATCCCACTTTCCAAACTTCCATAACATGCCGTGTGATGATTTTGACCCTCGACAGATCTAACGCCCTCTACACGACGGTTTTTATCAGCTTCAGGATTCGAGCCCAGGAATCGGCAAAAATCATGTTAATCTAGAGCAGGACTGTGCCGAAGCCACAAAATGTGATGAGTTCTGGATGAGTTTTGATTATCGTCGCACTATGAAGCTACACGAGAGCTATTGGCGATGGACCTCTTTATTTTGAACCATAGTCAAGTAACGAGGGCGACACCTGAAATAGCACCTCCCTCTCCCAACTTCCATATCACGCCAACGGGAGGACTTTAAGACGCCAAACCCCTAGCCCCTTTACATGGCAAGTCTTCAGTGGCACAAGGCTCGAACTTATGATAAACCTGCCACGAGTTCGTGACCATGACCACTCTGATACCGCAGCTAAGATGGGATTGAGAGATTTAAAAGAGTGGAATGTTTACTCAGGTGTCTATTTGTTGTTATTCATAGTGGATCAAAATTTACAGTTTCCACGTTGCAAAATTTTATATAACTATATATTCATTTGGAAAACCAGTGGCCGAGGGATAGCGTATCGTGCTTCAACACCAGATGTCCAGGGTTCAAACCCCGGGCTGGGCAAGGTCGACTCAGCCTCTCTTTCCTTCAGTGGGTCGATAAATGAGTATCAAGCTTGCTTGGGAACTAAACACTGGGAGTTTAGCGTTAGACTGACCACCTGTAACCGGAACATCTGCTCATGTCCCTCAGTGTCCAAGGTCATGAAAATAGATGGACACACTTTGACCCCCATCGGCTGTTCCGACACTGAGTATAGTGTTTATATAATTCATTTAAACCAGTGGGAATTTGGGAGTTGAACCTCCCCCAGTGCCGGTTCAAGCTTATTTCGGGTCCTGGGCGCAGAAGATCTACAGGCCCCTTGGCACTGGTGGATCGAAATTTATAACCAGAAAATATGGTTAAGTACAGCTTGTCCGGGCCCCGGGAGGCCCATTGGATAAACCGGCACTGCCTACCTCCTACACCCCAACAGATTTTTAATTTTTTCCACAGATTCACGTTCGGCGTTTTCGTCTGCGTGTTTTTAGAATGTAACATCCTCCTCCAAAAGAAAAGTCCCTGAAAGCCACTCATTTGAACAAAAAGTAAAGAAATTCGAAAATAAAACCCCTGCATTTTTTTTCGTCACAAAAACTGATGAAATTAAGATTGCACAATCCCGTTCGAACACTCGCAGTACCAAACCTATCCGACGCAATTTCGTAACAAAAGCACACATTTTCTAAAGAAAGGTATCCGGATTTTCAACGCTTTCATCCAAGAAGTATATTTGCGTACTCTAGAAGAAAGGAAAAGGCTTTTAATGATCTTCCTTCAGAGCCATCGTATTAAACCTTGCACAGAGAGTGTTGGAATTACACCACTTTTAAAAGGTTATAAAGCACATGACCTGGAACCAGAGAAGAAGGATTTGTGTGTATATTCTCTCTTCCCGGGTTTTTGTTTCTCTTTTCTCAATCCATCTCTTAGACGCGTCTCGAGCAATCTAAACATAGCATTTCTCGCGTTGCCTGCGGACCCCGTTTGGGGTCACGTGCGGCGGGATGGTCGTGAAAACTGCAGGGAGGATTCGTCAAAATCTCGCGCTTCGGGGAAGTGGAAGGTTTTGAATCCACGTGTTTTGGTAATGCCTTTCAGGTGCAGTTGAGAGAACAAGATGGTAGGGTTTACGTCTGCTGTCAGGAGATGGATTGGAAGAAAATGATTATATAGCTTTCGGATATACTGAAATAAGTCTACGTTTTTGGATTTGCGGTGTAAGGTTTAACAAGTGCACACTTGTGTGTGGTGCTGAATCAATTTTCTTCAGTCAAAGCGTTAGTCATTAGAAGTTCAGCAAAAATTGCTTAAAAAAGTTGTGGTCCATATTATTAGTATTAATGATTCCTACAAGTAAAATTCTTTGGCAAAATTAAATTTAAAATATTCGGGAAGAAATTGCATTTTACCCCATTTTTTATTTAAAAAGATGTATACATCATGAAATCTGCGAAACATTTCTAAGAAGCTATGTTCACAGACTTTAATTTACGTCGCATTGTGAAATAACACAAGGGCTATTGGCGACAGACCATGGTCAAGTGCCGAAGATGACAACTCAGCTGGTACCCTCTCCCCCCCCCCGTCACCTTACTTCCACACTACGACTACGGGAGGATTTTGGGCCAAAACAGATTTAACATGCATCAACCCCTCTACACGGTAAGACTTCAGTGGCTCGAGCCAGCGACTCAACAATGACGGATACAAGTTCGTGACCATAACCACTCGGCTACCGCAGTCCTTGTGCTTTCAGAATTATTGTATTAAAAGAGAAGCTTCGTAAAAAATCGTCACGCTAGTAAAATTCTGAGTATAAGATTAAAAAACAAAATGGTAACTATTTCTTGAGATTTTCAATTCGTCAGCAACTATTTTCCCTAAATAAAAAATTATTTTCTGAAGTTTAATTGAAAACGCTCAGTTACGAGATTAATTTTTGAATTGCTTAAGTCATGTGATATGATTATGTAATGATTTGATTTTTTGAGTCTTTATTCTAATTTTGAAGTTTTAATAAAAAAGCAATATCTTTCGAACAAACCATTATCAATTACTTCTAAATTGTTCCTAAAGCATACATTTTTTTAAAAAAAAATAAGAATTACTCTAAAATAGATTAAATGGAACTGAAATATCTAGATGGCCGAATAGGAATATATATCAGTTTTTTCATAATAGATATGAGAATTATAAATACATATTGTACTCGTAACAAAAACCGTTATTGAAAAATTCTCTCTGCTAAGCTTTTAACGAAAAAAATTAATTTTTTTAAGAATTCCATTGGCCAATCGTTTCGAATTCTTGAAAGACAATATTAAATTTGTAGTATTCTTTACTTTATCCTTCTAAAATTAGCAGACAAGAGACAACAATAAAATGCAATAGGAGAAATAAATATGCCATTGTTTCTTTCTTCCCACCAAATTTTGGTCCTTTTTTAGTCTTCGATTCATGTTTAAAAATTATTTTAAATTATTTTCCAATATCATGGTGGATAAAAAAAAAACCCGACGCAGGTAGAAATCCTCATTTTCATTGTTTTTTCGAATGTAATTTTTTTACAATTTAATACATCTAGAATTCGAAAAGGTAGCATTCCAATTTATCAGCCATTTCGAATTCCTGATTCAAATGTTAATTGTTTGAAGAAATTGTTTTTCTTCTCAACCCCCCCCCCCCGACTATTTATAGCATCGATTTAAGACTGTCTTTGGCTAATGTTAAAGAATAGGACTCAAATTCGGAATATTTTTTCAGATATAAAAGTACTCAAACATTAATACTATATTCTGACTTCACTATCCTGTAGAGAATCATTTATTTTATCATACTACGCTTTTTTATCTGAGTTGACACACTTTTTCTTTTATAAAGTGTGTTTCGCATTTCTTATCCTATACCGTAATGCTAAATGAGCTATCCCTTTACATGTTAAAAAAAAACTGATTATTTATGAAATATTTTGAAATTTTAAAAACGCTATATTATAAACAAATGCACGAGTTACAATGTCACAAATTTTTAAACAAATTGAGGCATTTTCTCTGTCCGAAAATGTGCTCCGTGTTAAGTCCACACTGTCGCACATATGACGAAAACAGCCTTAAATGCAATAAAAAACAAGCAAGAGAACTGAAAACAACGAAAGTTTCTTCTACATTAACCTTTTCCCTTCGATATATTCGAAATACTTCTAAATATTTTCTTAAACCTAAAAAAAAAAAAACCACAAATAGATTCTCAAAATAAACAAAAATATTTTCCGAAATTTGGTGGAAATGATTCTAGAAAAACTTTAAATTTTGGGTGAACTTTATTGTACTAAGAACAGATTATCCAATAGAAGATCATTTTGGCGGGCTTGCCAAAACATTCACGAATTCAAGATGGCGGCAGAATAGGAACACCGAGACATAAAACATCAAAAACGTTTGTTTACAAACTAATGCTCTACTTTCTGCGGGCATTATTAATTCTCAATTCACAAGGCGGCTTCTAAATTATTGAAACATTAAAAGAATAACATTTTAATCGCGCCGCAATTAACCAAGTCGAAGTATTACATTCCATCCGCGGAAGGATAAAAACAAAACTGACGGATACATCCCGTTCGCGTGCTCCAACTAATTCACCCATTAACAGCAACTCAGAGATAATTCTAAAAGCCAATTAAATTCGTCGACTTCAGGGTGAATGTGCTCCACTCGAGTCGCCCACCAGGCTTGGTATTTGTCCATTTATCACAGTTTCCTCGTCTTATTTGAATACCATCTCATTATGAAATTCCCGAATACAATTAACAGCTGAATGCTCCAGGAAATAGAGGCCGTGTAGAGCACATTTTTCCAGATATTGGAATATTGTTACAGATCGACCAGATGATGGGTGCCTGTCGCTAACGACTGAAATCAGTGTGTTTTCTAAAAAGTAAATAATTATGAGTTTAATGAACCATTGTGTTTAATTAATTTCGCTAATGCAATTTTGTTCCAGGAAATCGAGCGTGAGTTACCCGAAATAATTGAAATTTCGAATGAAATTGATAATTATAGAACTATTCTTAGCATTAGAAAATGTTCGCAGTGGGGTATTTTCAATTTTAACGGCAGGAAAAATGTATATTTGTTTAATTCGGCTTAGAGTATATTCCAATTCTTACATGAGAAATGTTCATATTGTATCTTAATGGAAATATTTTCGTTTTAAAAATACTTTCCATGTTATTCAATTCAAATGTGATAAAAGCATTTTAAATAAATGTGTATTATTTCGTTTGATAATTCAATAAGCAGTACAGTCTTTCACCATCCGAGGAATATTTGCCAAAAGGAAGGAAAAGCCCATCTTAAAAGTTCTTTTATTTATTTATAGTATTCATTATCTTTATTATTTCGAAACAGAAAGATACGTTCAATTGTTATTTTTAGATATTACAAGTTTAGATCAGGACCGTTTCCTTCATGTTTATTTAACCAAACGTTAAGCAACATAGTTACATAGCTTTTATTTCTTATTCATTATTCCTGTAAATTATTATATATAAAAAGACATTGAGCTGAATTCTCGCCAAGTGACGTATTAAAATAGAACGTTCGTTCAAATGTAACTATATCCGTAATCGATAAATTAAAGAGACTAAATTATTGTTTTGGTTTAAGCAAGTAACTAAGCGCGCGTGCAATCAAAAACATTTTACAAAAAGAAAATATATCACATGCAAAAATTAAACACTTTTAGAATAACTCAAAATTTAAATTTAGCAATAACTGGATAAATACTGCTTAAATTTCTCTGTTTAACAAGTTTAAATATCCGTAACAATTATCCGATTTCGGATACAATTACATTTCAAGTAAATATTTAAAGAAAAGGTTGAGAAGTTTTTAAATTTATTTTACTTTACTTATTTTTCTAAACTTATATCTTCAAGACTTTTTTGCTTTACTTTAATTCCAGTTTTAATATTTTTAACGCAATGGAAATAAGTGATGAAAAATCAACTGTTAAAAAATTTTTAGATGCCTCAAGAAGAAATAAAAATTATTCGTCGCTATTTGTTAATATTAATTGCATTTATTGAATTTTAGAGGGATTGAAACCGTCAAGGGAAAATCAAAGGAAAGATCTACGAGTATGTTTGAATCCAATGAAGAATTACACCAATAATGATGTTATGAGCAGACGTGTACTGCCTTCTGAAATATTTTATATAACAGATATTTTTTTATATACATCAAATTTCTGAATAATTTTTTTAATACATAATTCTTGATACACAGTTAAGTAAACAAAAACAAATCTTTAGACTTTTATGTTAATTTTATTATGCGTTTGCATCAATATTTAGAAGAATAATTTTTAAATTTAAAGCCATTAAAATTAAATTAACCGTTTATCAATGATTTTTAGTAACTCGTGTTACAAATGGCTATCCTAAATCCTGTTTATTTAAACTGTGATAAAAAAAAATCCCAATTTTTCTTAGTTATTTCAAAACATTTTTAAAAAAAAGAATTAGTTGTATATTTAATAAAATTTACTTTCACAGTCCAGAAAGATTATTTGTAACATTTTAGGTACTTTATCGCCAATGATAAATCTTTTTTGATGTAACAATTGCCATCAGTAGGCGAGGTGAAAAATCTGAAATAGTATCCGGTAATTTTGCGCAGCTACTAGACCGTGTCTCTCTTGACTTTATCACACTTGATATCGTCATTTGGCCCGCGTGGACATTTGACCTCGTTGGCAATTCACAACATGAACACCGGAACCGAGCCTATTACATCCGACACCCACTCGCTTTGAGGACTAACTTTTATTTTCAAAGATTCAGTGCGGTTTTTTTTCTTCAAAATACAATGATAAAAACTTGAAAAGTTAATTATTGTGAGGTATTTTCTTTTAATCTTTTTCTCAGGAAATTTTTTTAAAGTAAAAATTTGGGCTCATGTATGTTTAGTGTTTTTATGTTTATGAAAATTTTTTCATCACAATATGACGAAGAATTTTTAAGGAAATATTTTCCAACGAAATTGATCTATAGGTATTGTTTTGATGATTTTAACTGGTCAAAACTCTATTTGGGCCAAACAGGGATATAATTTCGTGTAAAAACTTTTATATATTTGTTTGGAACGCGCGCGTGTATACAAATCCCCACCATATATCGTATCGTTCCAAAAATTTGTAGGAAGCTTCGCTGATGTTTCAAAGAAGACGTAAACATATTACCATCAGTAAAAATTTTCAAATTTATTTTTTATGAATTCTTTCCTAAGACATCCCTACTCAAGGAAGAGTTTGTGTTGTGGTATTTTCACGTCACACAGTTGAAAAATCGGCTTTTTTTATAGATAGTATAACACCGTTCCTATGCACACGCGCACCCTTAAATATTGTGGGGTCCTGTCACCTGACATTTCCCCGGCAACCTATGGCCGTAAGAAAGCCCCACGAGCTGAAACCCCGGAGTGCAATTCGAGGATGAGAACGGACCACCCCGACAGTAGAGAAGACAGTCAGTTGAAAACACCAAAAGAGAACGGTTGTGTTGCCTCCTCCCTCATAAACAACATATTCTGAACTAATGAAATAATCAATAGTATGAATAATTTTTATACAGATGTATTTTCTGTAATTAATAGCTGTGACGTAAATAAATCAATTATTTAATTTCTTAACACTTACGCTACCCTTAATTTTCTCAAACGTCATAGTGTGTATGTGAAAAGTCGTCAAATGTCGCGATATGCAGCCAGTTGTGGAAAATCATTCCTGCTGGGTTTAGAAAACATTTACTGCATTTGGTAACGAATTTTTATTTGGTAACAAGTTTTACGAAAATCGACTCCCAAGAGAGGGCTAAAGATAAAAATTCCCGTATTTGAAACAATTAGACCCCTACAGATTTGAAATTTGGCAAAGAAATTTCTTTTGTTGAGTAGAAATTCGCTAAGAACGGATTTTCGAGAAGTTTACTCCCAAGGGGAAGGGGTTGTTAAATCCCCAATTCATTGACCACTTGACGATGATTATTCACGCCAGAAAATTGTTGAAACAAAAACGGGGGGGGGGGATTACAAGTGCTTACGCTTAGATGTATGAATCCTTTTGAAGCGAGTGGCTGGCGCTATAACCAGCTCTGAACCAATCTAACAATTGGTAATTTATAGATTATTAAAGTTGTTTTGTTATTGTTAACTTGAATTGTGAGTTATTTGTGATGAATAATTTATTGACCTAAAGAATACGAACCTGAAAATACCAAAAAGCCTCAAAAGGGGTTGCGAAGTGAGTGTGAAAAAAACGTCGTACTGTTAAGAAACACGAGGGTTATTGGCGACGGATCTCTTATATTTGAGCCACAGTCAAGTGACGAGGTCGACACTTGAGCTGGCACCCCTGCTCCTAACTTCCACACCAACGGGAGGACATTGAGCCCCGACAGTGGGATTGTGGAGGAGAAAAAAATAAATATATTCCCGTTTTAGAAATTGAAGTCCTCTGTTCTTTTAAAATCAAAAGATGAAAGTATGAAAAGGATTTCAAATGCAATCAAAAGTGTAATATTAAAAGATTTGAATATCAACAACTTAAAAAATATACAATCATATATTATCAAGCAATACCCAGCGAAATAAGTGAGAAATTGGTTATACACTATGCTAGAAGCAAGGTGAAAGAAAAATATTGGTGAAAAAAGAAAACCGAAAATAAGATCGTTAGGGGTACTTTCGAGAGCGCATCTCTCTATCGTGTTTATCAAAAACAGTAAACCACATAGAATAAAGGAAAGACTGATATTTCTGAATTGTGTAAGACACACAAAAGGAAAAAAAAAAACTATTTCATAACAAATCTGATGCTGAGACGATAATAAAAACATATTATGCCATTATAAAAGTGATAAAATTTATTCTCATTTAATTTTTGTATTCATTTAATAGTTTAGCCCTTTCAAAATCATATTACCTCTTTTGTCTTAAGCCACTCAAGGCATACAACGTTGGAAAAAGGTTGATTTGTTCAATAAATTACCGATTTCGAAATTAACAATTTACGAATCAGTGCACTTCGTTCAACGGGGGAAACCCCAATGCAGAAAGAAAAAAACCCCTTAAAAACACTGAAAAAACTTTCAGCCTCGAGTTAAAGTGAACAATCAAACTATGAAACTTTCGAACAAACCCTTAATAAAAATTGACTGACATTAATGACTGTCGATCAGGGAGCCGCATCGGAGCAGTGGAAAAGAGAGAGAGAGCCCTTTAATTTAAAGCAATTACACCACGGGGTAGAGTTCAAGCTCCAGTGATGAAATGTGCCCAGCACTGGTAGGAGAGGGGAGGGGTTGATGAAGATTCCTTTAAAGTGGTTTTTCGAGTTGGTTGGTTGGCTGTGTTGGTTCGGTAATTTTGGTAGACCGAGAGAGCGACAACCCTTCTCAGGGTCAAGTATAAGTGGCACAGAAAAGGATTGGAGAGCAGAAATTAAGTCACATTAAGTGATTCAACAGCAACGATGTGACCAATTGAGGATGGTGAAACTGTTAAGATTTTATTGTAATATTAGTGCATCGGATTCACTTTCTGATTTCTAAACATTATGATAATTTTTAAAAATTGTCTAAGTTAAGAGTACCCCCCCCTTTTTTTTAAAAAAAATCTTGTATAGTAGATAAACAATAAGAACATTCTGTGTGTGGTTTTCATGTTTAACACAAGAAAACTATTTTTTTTAAAGGAAAAATAGTAGTGTAGAGTGTTAGACGTTAAAAGATTAAACTAAGTGTGGTGATTTCGGGGTCGAATTCGATCAAATATCCATTAGTGTAACAATTATTTATTATATTTAGATAAATAATTATAATTAATATATTAAAGGTAAATATTAAGGCAAATAATTATAATTATTTGCCTTTATTAAAAAGTGATATAAAAATTTATTAATAAGGTCGAAGAACATGGACGATTTTTCATAGCGACCCCAGTGTCTCCTCTACTTGCCTCTACTGAAGATGGTAGGTCGTTAGAGGGCGTTTCTGCTGTATTTGGGGCGGTCAGTTATAATCATTATAACAAGAACTGCTGTGACTGAAATTTTTAGTGAATGTTTGTGCAATATAAGGAAGGATTTAACTTATTTTTTTTTTCAAAATATCACTGCATTATTACTAAATTTACAACGGCTTATATTTACATTCATTTAACAAATGTTTTTTTAAAGTGATTTCATATATAAAGACTAAAAAAATTATCTTTTTTCGGTAAAAACTTAAATATTTCTTATATTTTAGGTCATGTCAAAAATAAGTATTTATGTGGTATATAAATTTTGAAAAATTGGAAAATTCGTTTATATACAATTTTTTAGAATGATCCAGGTTTGTATCATTTTAAATACATTTGTAACTTTTTTTAAAAATACAATAGAAGAAAATATCTTCTTTAAAAATTGTTATGTCTTTTTTTTATGGTATTCCCATTTATTTTGTAAATTATACAAGAAAAAATATTGGAATAATCGGATACTTTGAATTCTAATACCCGACTACCTATAAAAGTGACAAGAGAAAACTTCTTGCTAAAGACCGAAAAAAAAATCAAAAACGTTGAAAATTCTTTGAAACAAACACCAACTTTTCCTAACCAAAGTAAACAAAGGCAAAAATAAACGCCCCCGAGAGTTCCCCCAAGCTAACCCAACATCAATACAATAGAAATCCATATTGTCTTTCACCACGCTACGAGCAACGTGAAAGACGACGAAAAACTCACGCGCTGGTGGGTTCGGAGGAAACAAACACATATTTCTGGGTCTTCATTTCCAGATTTCAACAGAAAATAAGCTACATCGCCACCGAGACGCATCGGCGAATTTTCAGACAGGATCTGGCTACTCATCTGCCACTTTTTCCCACGATGTTCAACGGCCATTATCCGAATCTGTGTAACAAAGCAGAGTTGTTTGGGATCGAATCTGGAAAAGTCACTCACACACATGTCAAACACTTCCAAGAGCACTTACTCGTGATGTCGTTTTTCAATGTCAGGTTTTTTTTAATGCAGCTGGAATTTTAATACTTGAAAACGACAAAAACTTGACAAATTCTTAGATCTGTGATGGAAAAGTTGAATTATTTATGCATTTTAATTGCGCTATTTATAACAAGTATTTCGGCGATTGTGAAAAGAGCTCTGCGGCTTGTACTTGAGAATAGCTGTCACTATATGATCTTAAGAAGCATGTTTGCTTTGGCTCTGTCTGAATTAACGTTTACTAGAACTATATCACGGGTATTCGGCTTTGACCTTGTTAAATAAATGTCCTTCTAGAAACAACTTATGAAGGAATTTTTACTTCGGTCAAGAGATAAGTAAGGAAAATTCTACTTAGCACCTCATTCTCCACCTCACCAATGTGAGAAATTTGAGCATGAGATTTAATATGAATCGTCTTCAGGGTCATCGTCTTAAAACTTTTGAGGCCCTGGGCCCCGATTTAAAAGTAGGCCCTACCTGCACTGCCGGTTTATCAATTGCGCGCTTGGTGTGGGCATCCAGGGGCCCAGATAAGCTACAATTAACCTCATTTTCTGGTTATAAATTTCGATCCTCCAGCACCAAGGGGGACTGTAGATCTGTGCCCAGGGCCCGAAACGAGTTTAAATCGGCACTGCCTACCTGTAACAATTTACAGCATGCATTGTCAAATACTCGTACAAACGGTAATTTGAAACAAGTAAATGTGCAAGGCTCACAATCTCACAAATCTCGGCACAAACCAGCTCGAATGACGGCAGCATTTCGATTAAATTATCTGACAGATCGCTTATGGTATTATGCCAGGTCTCAGGCATGGACTACGGTCAAATTACTTAGATCATGATCTTATTAAGGATGAGTGAGAACGAAACGTGGCCTCAACAGAGAGTGAGGCCCTGGGCCCGGGCCCATGCCTTAAGGAGACTCTGATCGTCTTCGCTTAATGATGGTCTGAAAGTACAAGACCTGAATGCGAGATTCTGGTAAGTTATAAGTCATTTTGCCCCCCCCCCCCAGATACGCTACCATATCGCCAGCCATGAATTCATGATCAAGACCACAAGACAACAACAGCTGTATGTTTCCCATGATAGCTACAGCACATTTCAATGCTTTAAAGATACTCAAAATGGGTACTTACGCATTACACCGTCGACCCATTCCGCCAAATCAAAAGAGGTCACCAATTCAAAAAATGTCATCATATGTAGTCATCGTTACTATTGGGCTCGATCATGGGTGGGAACGGTTTCCATTATTGGCTGTATATCGTGGTATTTGGCGACGTCTTTTTATTTGACGAAATATGTCGAGTGAGTGAGGGAATATTAACGTCCCACTGTTCAGCTACACGAGGGCTTTTGGGGACGATCCGCGTAATTTTGAACCAAGGTCAAGTGACGCGGACGACACCTGAGCTGGCACCCCCTCTCCTAACTACCACACCACGCCAATGGGAGGACGTTTGAGCTCTCGACAGATTAACTTGCATCGCACCCCTACACGGCGGGTCTTTAGTGGTACTGGGATCGAACCCATGACATGCTAGCTATGATCCGATGCCTAGACCACTCGGCTACCACGGGCACCGAAATATGTCGAAGGTAAAAACTAAGTCCCCTAAATATTTTTCGTTATTTTAAGTACATATCTTTCTTTTTTCCCCTTCTGAATAAAGTATTTAATTCTTCTAAATCTTCAATTTTCTCATCGACGAACTAATAAGGAACGGAACATACGCAAGAGCATGTTTTCTCGCCTTTAACAATGACAGCATTTGGCGAAGTTTTTTTAATTTGGCGATGTGTTTTGACTTATCGAAAGTGATCGACGGTATAAAACATAAATAACGCAAAATATAATATTATCGAAATACTCAATAAATTATTAGGTAAAAATAAGTAAATTATTAGTTAATAATTACTAGTATGCTTTTTTTTTAAAAAATTCAGTGAAGAATATAGAACTATTACAAAACATACAGCGTTGAGCCTCTGAAGTAGAAATATTTCCATGCATTATATGCACAACACAGATTACCAATAAGGTTATGGCTATAAAATTTGGCATTCAGCCATGGAAACCTCAACGCAGCTGTATTTTTCGAATGAAATAAATTTAATCAAAATTTTAAATTTATACGTGGATTTTTTTCTCGATACGTTTTCTATTGTTCTCTGCCAAACAATAAATCATTTGATCTATTTCTGGTTGCGAAATCTGTGAATGAATCCACTACATTAGTCAGTCACTAATGTAGGAAATCGTCCATCACGTACATTTTCTGCCTGCAAGTAAAAGCGATTCTGTAATCTTTTTTGTTTCTGCTCTTTCGGATCGAAAAATGAGTTTTTCTCTTTCGTGGAGATTGATGCGTGAAGGATGAGAGCGTTGCATCAAGAGAGAGCAACGTCAGAACATTTTATCGAAAGAGGGTTCCATTGTTGATTTATAATCGATTTATAAAAATAGGAAAAACTCACAAATCGAATTTAATTTATCAATGCTGAATTTTAATCGATTCTTATCAGACATCAAATTTTTGTGCAGAAGCAGAACGTAATGGAAGAGCCCGAGACAAAAAGTTATTTTATTGAATTTCCGCACAATGATTTTTCATGTGTAATTTTATTGTATTTCATGGTCATTTTAGAGAGGAAAATTATGAGAGAAAGAGTAAACGAATAAAATAATTTAAAGTAGTGTACTGATATTATTTTGAACTTGGAAAGCACAAATTAGAATATAGCTCCATTTCCTCATGTGAGTGAATATTAACGTCGCACTATTCAGCTACTCGAGGGCTTTTGGCGACGGACTTCTAATTTTGAACCATGGTCAAGTGGACGAGGACTATACCTGAGCTGGCACCCCCTCGTCGAACTACTACACCACATCGACGGTAGGACGTTTGAGTTCACGACAGATTTAACGTGCCTCGCTCCCCTACTCGGTGGGTCTTCAGCGGTACCAGGCTTGAACTCCTGACACGGCGTGGCCACGAGTCCGTAACCTTGACCACTAGGCCACTAAGTTACCACAACGTGAAATGTTAGATGGAATTGAAAGGTGGTAGCAGACCAATTTATTATCAGCTAAAATAAAGCCCTGTCGCAGTCGCTAATTTTTAAAAATATCTTTGTGCATTTTTTTATACAACTTTACATTTAGTTCGTGTTCTTATATTTTTTAAAAATAGTTTTGTATTTATTGGATAACAAATTATAGAAATAGGAATGAATTAACTTACAATTGCTTTTTTCAAACAAATATATCTGAAAATTAAAAAAATACTGAAGTAAATTTGGAAAGCTTATAAGCAAATTACTGGTTGATAAAACACACTGTAATCACCCATGCTGCATAAGTCGCAATCCAATCTAGCAAGGCGTTTTACAATTCGTTTAGGAAGTAATTACTTGTTTCCCATTTCACACATGCAAATGTATCTATTTTCTTTTGCAAATTAGATTATAGAACAATTGTAGGACAAGGTTATATAAGACTTAATTGGAAACGGACACGGAAATTTAGTTGCGTCAACCACTTTCGTCATCGTATTTACTGTTTGTAATAAGACTTTTTTAAATTTCTGGTTAAATAAATCATGACCACTCGACTAAATCTTAAAAAAAATTTCAAATATTTAATGATATAACTCACAAAGGAAAAATCTCGCCACACGCGAGTACGTTTAGAGAAATTCGTTATTTTTTTAAATACATTTTAACGAAATACCTTCCAATCTTTTCATACATCGATATGGGGTTGTGGTGAGGCTAATTTCATTTGCAAGGAAAGCCATGGATCGAAATGAATTGAGGATCAACGAAGCGTCCCACGAGTTATAAACGCCTCCCAAGAGCCACCGACCGATTATTCCGCAGGTTATTACATTTTTTTGGCTCGTCGTTGCGGATAGTAATTTGTGTTTTAAACGTGCAATGATCGACGCTTCCTTAAAAATTAGACAAGTGTCTCGAAATCGGAGAATGTTGACCCCTTGCGGAATTAAAAACTAGAAAATAAATGCGGAACTAGCAAATTTCTTTTTGTTGCAAATAGCCCTAATTATTCCTCTCTCGATGAAAAAACCACATTAATAACTCATTACGAACGATAAGGGTAAAGTATAACTAAACTGAGAATTTTACAAGAATGTTCTCAAGCTATTTTAGAGGGGGGGAAATGTTATAGGTAATTTTTCGAATATTATATGATAAGTGTTATCATGTGTTCTTCATTAAATTCAAGTGAGTGAGTGAATATTAACGTCGCACTGTTCAGCTACACGAGGGCTTTTGGCGATGGAACTCATAATTTTGAACCATGGTCAAGTGAAAAGGACGACACCAGAGCTGGCACTCCCTCTCCCAACTACCACATCACACCACACCAACTTGAAAACGTTTGAGCTCTCGACAGATTAAACGTGCATCGTTCTCCTACATCGTTCTCCAGCACGGGTGTTTCTGGTACTAGGCTCGAACTTATGACATGCTAGCCACGATTCCAATACCTTGACCACTACGCAACCGCGGCTCCTCCATTAAATTCAAAACTTGATATTAGACTTATACTTGTTGCTCTACTCTCGTTAAATTTAGACAAAAATTCTAATTTTTTAATTGGGTAACAAAGTTCAAACAGAAAAATATTCGTCAAAAGTATTTTCAAAATTAAAATAACAATACTATTATAAATGTACTTTTAAATCATTTTATTTCTCTATGTACGTTATTATTTGTTGACAAATAGGTACTTTTTGAAAGAAAGTTTCTGTAATAAGTAATAGCGATAAAAAAAATAACCTTGACTCTCTAAACTTCGCAAACCAAAGAATATTTGTATTATTTTGCATAACTCATAACTTGGAAAAATTCTATTCAACAAGAAAAAAAGACTAGTTTGATTGTCCCTAGCACGCGAGGTCTTGAAGAACAGAGATACCAAAAGTAGCTTAAAAAATCTAAGAAACACCCATTTATAATTAAACGAACTAAGTTGTAACTTAATCTTTTTGACGCCAAATCTGGAATTAGTCACAAAATTTGGCAATGGAATCCGAAATTGGTCACTAGGGGTGGGATGGCATTTGGAAATGGGAAATCGTTAATCCTGATGATCCTGATCAGGACAATGGAACAAATTTATTAAATTATCGTATTTACATCGGTCCTGGACAAGTGAACCAAATTTCGAATTAATCTGACCTTTTAAAGTGGCTTAAAAATTGTGTTCAAAGATTCCATTACATACAAGTGAAGCTTATGAAAAAGGTGCTAATAAAAAGAAAAAATTGACAACAGTGAAACGCATGAACTGATTGGCTGGAAACACATGAATATAGTTGTCATATGACTGCAACATTACATGAATTTAACCCATTGCTTTTCAATATATATCATCACGTGGCTTAATCTACGCGAAAGTTGTTACCTGTGGATTTTGTAATTTTCAACCATCATCAAATTTAAAATTAATTTTAATTTACGTTATACTCTGGAGCAACACGAGGGCTATTGGAGACGGACCTCGTAATTTTCAAGAAATGAGGACGACACTTGAGCAGCCTTACCCTCACTCCATTGCCAAACTTTCACACCACGTCAACGGGAGGACTTGGAGCCTCGAAAGATTTAGCGTGCATCAACTCCTCTACAAGTCGATTTTCAGGGGCGATACTGTGATGGGACCAAGACAATACCCGAGTTGGTTACTTTTTACACCCCTAAAAAACAATATTGAAATCCAATTCCATTTAATGTACAACCACCCTCATTAATCTGCACGATGTATCCGTAAACGGAATCGGGACTCGAATGCACTCCAGGTCTTTAATATTATCGGTCACGAAATTCGAGGCTGTGATGACTTGGTTACCATGGCAACAGTAATTTTTTGGAGGAAAGGTATTAGATGGTTGATTTTAATGTGGGAAAACACATCAGTTACGGTTTTCAAATAAAAGTGTAGAAATAATTAATACGAAATATTCCTAAATTGTGAATATCTTATTGAAAAAAGGGAAGTCTCATAATCGTAAACATTTAAAAACGGGAGAAAGTTCAGTTTTATGATACATAATTGGTTGATATGTTTTATTATCCGGGAAGGGGGCTCTGTATTTAACCACATTCCGCCAATTAATTTGTAAAAAATGCATGTGTAATCTAGATCAAATTCTTCAAATCCAAAAAAGGAAGAAAAAAGGCTAAGGAAAATGGGGAAATA
Organism: Trichonephila clavata; assembly: GCA_019973975.1. NCBI lineage: Eukaryota > Metazoa > Arthropoda > Arachnida > Araneae > Nephilidae > Trichonephila > Trichonephila clavata. Next base: position 43,252 of record BMAO01036608.1, on the reverse strand, counting down.
GAGGAGGGTTGAACTGAAAAAAAATCCGAGATGCGTCCAAGACCGCCAACCCCTCGGGAGAAAGGTAAAGAGCAGTCTTTTCGGGATTTTATTTCCTGTATTTACGTAAAAATAAATCTTTTCAAAACGGAAAACAAGTTTGTTGCAGCTTTAATAAGAACACAAAAATGTTTTGTTTCTTAAATTTCATTCATTATTTTTCTTGTTTGGAAATAGACAAAATATTTTTAAGGAAAGGGGGGGAGACAACGGAAGAAATGTTTAGAAAATAAATAGATTAAAAACATATTCGGATTCTGATAAACCCCGATTCACAGAAAATATTTTTGAAGTTTGAAGATGCAAAGAACAAGAATTTTGTTATTATTTTTTTCTATTTTGAAATTGGGGCCGGCTGGGTGGCGTGGTTGGTTTGTCGATGGCTTTCTGACCCAAGGTTGCGAGTTCGACCCCGGCCCAAGTAGGTGGATTTTTAATATGCCGAAAATCGACAGCGGCCATGTCGTATGATTATACGGCATGTGAAAGAACCCTAGAGTGTGTTTGGCTTGGGCGCTCTCGGCAAAATTAAATACTAGTTTTTTTTCGCATCTTCAAGAGCTCAGATGCCTCCCTCTGGGGAGTAAACTGTGCGTCAAAATTACTTGTAGTAATTGGTATCGCCTATAGGGTGCCGCGCTAAAAACTGGTACTAGCTCCAAAGGAGTGAACTAGGTCTGCAAAGTTTAAAATGCCATTGTGCAGCCCCATTAAGAAAAAAAAATTGGAATTGGGATGAGTTTTCAGTGACTGAGAATATCTACACTTTAATCCACTGACCTTTATGATACTTATTCCCAAATTAATAAACAGATAGCCTTTCAAGCAATATTAATATACTTCATATCCATGCAGTAATAAAACAAATACAATAAAAAAAATTCCTACTATACATTACTAGCCATCAAATCACAACTATCCATAGTTAGCGAATATATATTTAATGAATCCCTCTGGCCTTCCTAAAATTAATTCCTTTAAAATATTTTCTAATTCTTTGGTATGAGACTGTGATAATCTTAATCTAATTGGTCACCCTCGTTTACAACCAATCACGACTCCTGTTAGAAAGGAGTCGCACGACCTTCACAGCCAATATAAAAACTCAGAGTACTGGGTGCTCTCTCTCTCTTTGCTTTGTTTTTCATCATGTAATTGGTCGCTGCTACTTGTTGCTTCTGCAATGAGTTTGTGTGCGTTCATATTAGTTAGTTATTACAAATATACTGAAACTTTATATGCCTGCGGCTGTGAATAAAAGAAGATTTAAACCAAAGAAGAAGTAATTATCTGTTTATCAAGAAATCCCATCGACAAATCTACATACGAAATATTAACAAGAAATCGGTTTCGACTACGTTATTTGTATATTAAAAAATTATCTAAAAACCCCATGACCATATGACCAATACTCATAGATAATAACTTTCATTCTCTACAAATGACAAGAAAGAAAATTTGACCAAGGCAAGTAAGGTTATTTGACTATGCTTGTATAGAGGAGAGCAGATATGATAAAATTCCTACACAATTCAAAGCAGAAAAATGACTTACTGAGGTACACAGGGGCTTCAGCCTACTATTCTAAAAAATAAATAAATCGAGGATCAGATCCGTAACGTTTTCCTTCGAGTGTAGACATCCTAACCTACTAGGTTTCTAGCAGAACGAAACTATGCTTCAGCGTGGGAATCTAACGTATCATTCATTTTTATCTAATCTAAGCTAACGACGTCGGATTTTTTAATCAGTTGGCGAGATTCTTCCAAGAATACTAATTTATAACTCGCGTAACAAGAATTTGGACAATTTATCCAGTTTCAAGCTTAGCTAGATTGTACTAACGTGCGATAGCTGTGATTTTTTTCCTCAAAAAATGAAAATTTTTACCATATAAATCCTTTATAATTAAGATAGCCAAATAAAAAATAAATAAAACTATAACCAATAATTGGATAAATATCAGTTGACCGAGATTTTACGGCATCTTCCTACAGGTCATCTTTAAAATGCTGCTGGGCACAAATCCATCCAATCTTTTGAGCCTTACATCTGATACGTTTTAATAAGAGATTAGTGTAACAATGCATTATTTGCTTGGTATTGATAAAAACATCTTGTAATTAAAACAGAATGTCATGAAAATGAAGTGTTGCATCTTTCATGTTTTCATTGTTTTTTCATACTTTTGTATTTAGGAAATCTCTAAGGTATTCGATATTATCAACTTTTGATGTTTTGATTCAATCTACAATTAGTTTATCAATATTTCAACCCAATTTATTTTCAAAGTTGTTAGGTATAAACTTGTATTTGTTTTAGGGGAATAAAGTAAAATGATTCATAAAAGGTAGAATTTAATATACTAAATTTATTTTATGTATTATATTCATAAGATTTAATTTTTATGTAACCTTATAAAGTGAAGTACTTCTTAAAATAATTTAACAGCATGTAAAAAAGATGTTTGGTATCCTTCTACTCTTGTAGCTTTTCTAAATGAAGTACAATGCTATTTTTTCGTTCAGGATAAGGTGCTAAAATGTATAGTATTCCATCAAGTCTCTCGATTCTCCATACCTGATGTTGAAGGCCGTCCATGTTTCCTCGCTGGTTGTCTTAAATCTTCCACTAAAGGTAGAACAATACAAAGAGCAAAGCGACTCGTTCATCACGAGATCTCCAGAACTATTGAACCCCAATAGACTTTAAACTTGGTAAACATGTTTCTTTTGCAGAGTAGAGATCCGCTAAAAGCGAATTTTCCAAAATTCCTGTCTTTTTAAATATAAAGTTAAGGACTAAGAATATTTTTCAATACAATCGGATGCTTAATGCTAGGATTTAGGTATCAATTTAAAAGCACTATATTTCAGTCGTACAACTTAAAATATCCAGCGAAACGGACAGGTAACCGATAATTTACTGAGAAAACTGAGATGAGTAGTGGTATCACACCATTATGATACTTCGCACGTTTATATTAATAAAATTTAAATTCATTGACACCATTTTGGCATGCTTTTACAATCCATTTTGGATCGGGAAATCAGTGTATGTATATAATGAATTAGATAAAAAGAAAAAAGATTCCAAGCAGGGCTTTTAACACAAACTACTGATAAATCAACCATTTGCTGAGTTAGATCTCAAACAACCCATTGTGTTTTATTGTTATTCAATATTACCACCTACAGCGTGTTTCAGAGCATATTTGTGTTGTCATCTCCAGCATGACATACGAGTGCAAATGCTTAAGAAATAGAATATTATGTATTGCTACAAGGATTTAATCCACTAATAAGAAGTAAATTTAATTGAAAGTTATCCAAATCACAATTAAAAGAAGCACGTTCTGAACATAGGCATACGAATAGTGTTTAACAAAGTTTTGATTACTTTGTATCAAAAAATGCATTTGTAAAACTTTCAATTAGAATTTAAAAATAAAGATAAATTAAAAATAAAGCTATTTTTATTTGTACTTTTTTTTTTATTATACCTTAATCACGAATTCGAAGGTAAAGAAATTAAAGATCAAATGTTATGAAAAAGAATAAATATCCGTACGAGCCCCTTCACACGAGTCCACATGTGTCGCACATAACAGGGAGTTTTGAATAGACATCGTATGGGTTCATTCATACATGGTTAACTGCCTCTCCTGCTGTGAAGCTCTCTAAAACCAAATTCTCCTTTCCACTAGTTGACTCAACTAAAAAGATATTTTACAGCCCACACTCTTCACATGGGGCCACTTGTTTAATGAAAATGGAGAAAGCTCTTTATTGCTTCTTTGGATAAAATCCATTGTACCAACGAGTCCCTCATTCTTTTCCCTAATGGTACTCCTTTTTCCATCACTTTTGGGTCCACGTGTGAAAAGATATATCTCCCCTCTTCACACAGAAGGAAAGCTAAGTACTATACGTATTAATCCTATCGAAATTTACAGTACAGTAGAACGTCGTTTATCTGAACGTTTACTATCCGGAGCGTCAAATATCCGGACCAGTTTTTCTTGTCAACTACATGGACTGTATATGAATACGCTGTGGAACGATGCAATGCTCAACAGTTGTTTCACGTGAGGCCGAAAGTGACGGGAAAACCCAAGGTGAGGGATATTTGGGGAATTTCAGTTGTGTGGTTTGGTTAACATCTGCGCGGAATATTAGGTCAGTTTGTTTCCAAGTGAGGGGTGTATGCGTGCTCTTTTGTTGAGTTGTGAACTGTTATGGCTTTGAATTCAAATCGGAAGCGCAACGTCTTGAACATAGAGACAAAACTTGAAATATTGTACTGTCTCGCGAAGGGAGAAAGTGGAGCGTATCTAGCACAGTTTTATAATGTTGGAAAGTCAACAATTTCTGACTTAAAAAAAGCCTAGAAGCCATTTTAAATTTTGTGTCAAAACTTTACTCAGAAGATGTGGAAAACCTGGATGGCATGCGATGCAGAAGACTGTAGATTTCAAATGCTAAATGATGACGAGATTGTGACTTCTGTGCAAGAAGAATCCGATCCTGTCGACGATTAAACGGATTAAGACGAGGACAGCGACAGTAGCAAGGGTCCATCAAATGCTGACGCGTTTCTGCGTTAGAGACAGCTATAGAGTGGAACGAACAACAATCAGAGTGCTGTCCTACTCAACTACTGCTGCTGAAGAGAATAGGAGACCTTGCAGTGAAAAAACGAAGGTGTACAATGGTAGAGAGAAAAATAAGTGATTTTCCCCAATAAAGGTAAAATTGCGACATTTAGCACCTATTTTGCTTTTTCTTCAAGCACGTTTCACACATGTGATGTTTTCAATATTAGTATTGTGTCCGGTTTCATACACTGCATGGATCGCATTCGGTTTTCGGTTATCCGAACAATCGCGTATCCGAACGGTGTCCGATCCCAATTGATTCGGATAAACGACGTTCTACTGTATAATAAATTTGATATTTTAAAACTTCCCCTTAATAAAAATAATTCCAAATCAATAATATACCATGATTTGAAAAAAACCCCAAGGCATATCAAATAAAATTAAATTATTTAAACGCCAAAGAAAGAAGTCTAAAAAAAAAATCCCCACTTTCACATAAGAATTTTAAGCGCAATTTTAAGGTTAAAAACACTTAACCTTAGAATGAGAAAGTTAAGTATCTCATTCTCAAATATGCATGAGAAAAAAAGATTGAGCTAAAAAGGTTAAGCGCGAACAATAAACCATCTCAAAGCGGATGTTAGTCGAATTTCAAAACAAAAATAATCTATTCCAAAAGACGAACTAATTTGGTATTCACAGTGACTAGACACAATAATTCTCAAACAAATAATTCAGTATCAAATGATACGTAAACAAGAAATTAGCATTGTCATATGAAATGCAAAATAGATCTACTGATTTGGTTTCGGGAGGGATTTTCGGTGCGCACTGGATTGAAACTAAATTATTAATCAACCGAGATACATGTTAATAGAGGAAGAGGAGTAACAAACAATCTTTTTTTATGGGAAAGAAAAGTAGCTAAAATATTCTAAAAGAGAAAACTTATTTTTTTTAACATTAAAGTTTGTCCAAATTCATAGAATATCTTATTTTGGGTGTGTATTCGGAGTTTCTCTTTCACAGTTCTGCTTTTATATTTTCTTAAGAACAATAATTCCGGAAAGGAAAAACAATAAGTTTTCTGAAAATATTTTTTTGTTGTTGATATAAATATTTTTTAAAGAGCACTTGATATGAAAATCGGCATGTATATGTATTTTTTGTGGAGAAGGTTTTTGTGCTATCCTCTTTGTTGCAGCTACCCACCAGGTTGCGCTATACCATATCAACTTTTGCACCGTTCAATCCATCACCAAGTTTCCAACGTGGTTGCCCAAAATGATGCCAACTTGGCTCAATCGCCAACAATTCGCTGTGTTTCCATTGAATCGCCATTATAATGTAAGGAACGGCGTTGCTTGTGAATATTACAATTTTGGCGTAAAATAAATACAACAGAAAGTAATATTAACGTATTACACATCCAGATATAAATTATTTAAACTATTTTAAACATTCATTGCAGAAATTTTTTAACAATGTTACTTTAGCTGAGCAGAGATCAGCTTCAGAATTTTTTTTTTAAATCGACTCACAAGAGAGTTACGGGGCGTTATAAATGAAAAAAAAAACATTTATATCAGCTATCAGCTGTTTCTATCACTTACACTAATCACATTACTGTGATATTTAAAACCGTATTTGAACATAAAAAGTGCACTTTAAATGTCTCACAGGGAGAATTTTTTTTCCTTCCTTATCAGCGTTTATGACACTCTCCCTTATACACGTATAATCTACTTTTATTTACACAAACAATAGATTTTGAAATTTTCCGTCTTATAAGATATCTATGGGGAAAACCTAGATTCACTTATCAGATATTTCAAACACTTAACCAACCAAAATTTTTTCTTCTTTCAAATGGATCTGCGGTTTGGTTATTACCATTGCAGACCTAGTGACCCCGGAGACTAGTACTACTTTTTAGTTTGGTACTATAGAGGAGGATACTAATTGCCACAGTGTAATTTTGAAGCCCAGTTTCCTTCCCAGAGAGAGGCAAATGAGCTCAGTAGATGCGAAATTGCACAATGAATTTAATTTTGCCGACAGAACCCAAGCCAAACAGGCACTCTAGGGATCTTTTTCATGCTGTGTAAGCATACGGCACCGACTGCCGATTTTTTGCATCATGAAAATCCACTGACTTGGGCAGGGGTCGAACCCGCAAACTTGGGCGTATAAGGCAAGTGCCAAATCAGCCGGCGCCCAACTAAAACATGTAAATATTCAGGTTCTTTTTTATTTCTAATCTTATTTTTTTTATAAATATTGCGTTGTTGAGAGAGAATTCTTTGCCTCTTATGTAAGACAAATATTAATCTTTCGGTGCTAGACCTCTGTGTAGTATCAAATTGGTACATGAGTTTTAAAAAATGGATCTCCGTCACATTAAAAGACGTCACCAAATGCTACGATATGCACTTATGATGCAAAACCATTTCAAGGCATGTTCAAACACAATGATAATTATTCGGTGCTTACGTATTAACACCATGACAGCGATTTATCGACAAACGTTATCTGCTTCCCATTGATTTAAACAAGTTATGACAACCTGTACCACTATGAAATTATAATTGGCCTTGTGGATTTTCAGCAAAATCGGTTGGAATTCGTCATACATCGTCAATGAAGTGGGGTTGTCCAATTATTCTTAAAATATAAAACTTGTTCAGTTGAAATACATCGAAATTTACCGTAAAATTCTGCGTATAACAAGCCTCTATACCAGGGGTCAGCAACCTTTTAGCTGTGGCGTGCCAAAACAATGCATTCATATGATTCAACGTGCCACGCAGCAAGACATTTTTGAAACAATTCCCGCGATAATGTACACAGAGGTCAATATTATAGATTTACAGTTTCATTACAAATTAATTTTACATATTAATAATAATTTACATATTAATTTTGCCGGCAGGGGGGCGTAGTTGGTTTGTCGCTGGCCTCCTGCACCCAAATTTTCGGGTTCAACCCCGGCCCAAATCGGTGGATTTTCATGGTGCAGAAAATTGGTAGCGGCCATGTCGTATGATTATGTGGCATGAAATAAATCCCTTGAGTGACCGCTTGATTTGGGTGCTCTCGGCAAAATTAAATTCCTAAGTACAATTTCGCATTGTCAGAGCTTAGGTGCCTCCTTCTGGAGAGGAAACTGGGCGTCAAAATTACTTGCGGTAATTGGTATCGCCTTTATGGTTTCGCACTAAAAAGTGGTACCAGCCTCCCGGGGAATGTACTAGGTCTGCAAAAGTAAAAATACCAATCCGCAGTCCCATTAGAGAAAAAAAAAATTGCATCATTTAAAGATATTTCTTGACATAAAAATAAACAGCATAAAATTTCACTATTTCTTCAACAAAAATTTAAATTGTATGCATCTTTAAACATATTTATTTTATTAAAATAAGAAATAAACAAATAAAATATAAATATTTCCCTTCATTATAGTTAAATAAAAATTTTAATGAGTGAACCTGCTGATTGCAAGCTCTACTTTCATGTCGATGCACATTGAATTAGATGAAATTAGATTTACATTTCTATTTGGCATGATTTTGAGCATTCAGTTACCAAGCAATTTCCTTGCGGACTCGAAATATTTTTTACACATGAAGATTTTTTTTTTTTACTAAGATATGTAGAACCAAAAGCGGAAAGCAGAATGCATGCACGATTTTTCTCTCTTCAAACAATTAAATCTCTCTAGCAATGACATTGATAATCTTCAGAGTTATCTCTTTCAGATTTTTTTTTGTAATTCTGAAGATGTTTGTTAAATTAGACCAGTTACAAATTTATCCACTCAAAATTGACAAATTTGAAGAAAAGTGCAGAGTGCCGCGGAAAATTGTCCCGCGTGCCATAGGTTGCCGACCTCTACTCTATACTTTCAAGCTGCAATTTGTAATTTTTAGGTATATGCACCATATAGCGTACATCCCCTCTTTTTTTTTACGAAGGAACCTGAAATGTACTTACGCAATGCTCTTATGTTTTGAAGTCCTTTATTCGAGATATTACTCCAAGTGTAGAAAAAAATAGTATACTTCTAAAAATATAACCCTTTAAATTCATAAGGAATGTCATTTCTTTTAAATAAGTAGTATTTCAATATATGTAGGTCTGATTTGTTGCTATGCTCATCATTTTATTATTATCATTTTTAAAGCTCTCATTTTTATACCCGGCGTATAATGCGCACCCGTAGATTTCGATCTTATTTTTGTGTTAAAAGTGCGCTTTATACTCCGGATTTTACGGTAGCTTTTTTTTTTTTTGAAATAAATGTCAAAGCCGTTAATTTCTTTTTGCGACTCATTCTCGAACGGCCATTGCATCTCAATAACCTTAAAACTTTAATGAACAATTAATATAGTCTCACTCTGAATGAGAGTGAATTTTTACGTCGCACTGTTCAGCTACACGACGGCTTTTGGCGTAAGTCCTCGTCATTTTGAACCATGGTCAAGTGACGAGGATGACACCTGGAGCTAGCAACCGCTCTCCTTACTTCCCTACCATACCAACGGAAGGACGTTTGAGCTCTCGACAGATTTAACGTGCATCGCTCCCCTAAACGGCGGGTCTTCAGAAGTCTGGGTTCGAACTCATGACACATCGACCACGAGTTCGTTACCTTGACCACGTCTCACTTTGAAGCAACACGAGCTATTGGTGACGGACCTAGTAATTTTGAACCGGACGAACAAAGGTATTTGCGCTGGCGCATTCTATTCTCCAAACACACCAACGTGAGGAATTTACGACAGATTTAATGTGCATCAGGCCTTTTGTACGACCGGTTTGCAATCGCAAATGGAACTCGAACATGCGACTCAACAAGGTTTGGAACCAATTTGTGACCATTACCTCTCAGGCACTGCTGCCACATTTAAAAACAGAAAGATGATTTTTATTACCTTATAATCTTGCGCACGAACACGCTGATTGATAAACTACCCGAGATAACTTGTAGTTTACCGATTACCAACAAAATACAACGGCAATCAACGTTTCCAATGCATATTTTTGTATTTATTTATATTTATTCTGCTTTTTTCAACCTAGTTTCTATCAGAATCGACATGCCTGACCAGGAAATCCGAATCAATTTGTTAAAACGTGACGTGGTGCAAGCTTATTTATATATTAATCCTTCTGTATCAGCAAATGAACGAATAATCATTCTTAATGCAGTCTTGCGCTAAAAAAAACCCACATGAGACGTCTATCTTAAGATGCGCAGTTCCTCCTTCCGATCGGATTAGCTCTGTAATCAGATGTAAAAAAATGTTTCTACAAATGACGTTTCCTTGTGTTTCTAGCATTTAAATGTTATTGTTATCGAGCTTTCGGTAATATCGACGGTCAGTGCTAGGACACTGAAAAGGCACAATTCATGAATTTAGGCTTTTCTTTGATTACATCATTTATTACTATCTACCAAGCTTTCGATAATCTGACTGAGTGAAATAAATTTTGCTAATTTTGTTAAATGGTTGTTTAGTTATATACATATATCTCTGTTCTACAGAGTTATTGTATTCAGTCTCTGAAAGTAGTAATTGTTTATTAATATCGCATTCATAAGAAATACGAGGGCTTTTGGCTGCGGGCATCGTAATTTTTAACCATGGTCAAGCAAGGAGGACACGCCTCAGTTGAGTAAACTAGTAAGGTCAGCAACCAAGTTCATCGTTTTACCCCCTAAATAATCCAGTTATTTCATCTTCCGTTTATTTCCAGTGTATGTGTATTACTTAAATATAACATACATAAAATTACTTTCTAAATCTTCGCTGATTTATGTTTCGGCAGGCGAACACGGAATAAGCATGCGCGGAAACGATGGCAGCATTTGGGGTAGTTTTTTTTTTATTTGGCGATATCTTTTGATTTTGCTCAAATGGTCAACGGTTTCATACCCAAGTACCTAAGTTTTTAACACCCTTTTATAAGCTTCACTTGTATGTGACGAAATCTTTGAACTTAAATATTTTTACCCACTTTAAAAAGGTCATATTATTTCGAAATTTTGCTCACTTGTCCAGGATCGATGACAATACAATTTAATAATTTTGTTCCATTGTCATGATCATTAGGATTAACGATTTCCTATTTTCAGATCCCATTTCCAGATTTGGCGACTAAAAGATAAAGTTACAACTTAGTTCGATTAACTATAAAAGGGTGATTTTTAGTTTTTTTTAAACCTATGATTTTTATTACGAGGAAGAAAGAAATCAGAATATTTACGTTTCTAACTTCATAACCATTGACGACATTTGGCTAATTTCAACAAATTTTGCAAATTGTGTTTAGAATGGAGTCAAATAAGCTGGCATGAGGTGCGTGCATAAGTACCAAAAAAAATCTTCAAAATGGGCTTACTTTGACAAACTGAATGGAAAAATGAGTTATCTTTTTTTTTACGTCGCTCTCTCTCTCTCTCTGCAAAAGCAATACAAGTGCTATTGGCGACGAAATTCTTAATTTTGAACCATGGTCAAGTGACGAGGACGCACCTGAGCTGGTAACCCCTTCTCCTAACTTCCACACCACACAAACAGGAGGATGTTTGATTCTCCCGTCCCCTCTACACGGTGGGTCTTCAGTGGCACAAGGGTTATCACACCCTATTTACGGATTCGTTACTATAACCACTACGCTACTGTGGCCCCTGGAAAATATATATGAATAAACCTATCTAAATATTCTTAGTCCCATTGAAGCTTAAAAAATACATTTTATATTCATAAGATTTTATAATTAGTGCATAGATGACATGAAAACTTTATGCTTGTATTTTTAAGAATGCAAAGGGAAATTCATCTATATATATAAAAATTGATGCTTGTTTTTTGACCTCGCTTCACTCCAATACCGTTCAACTGATCACTATAAAAATTGGCATTTTGTTTTTGTTTTTGTGGAGAAGGTTTTTTTGTGCTATCCTCTTTGTTGCAGCTCCCCACCAGGTGGCGCTACAGCAAAGCAACTTCGTCGTCGTTCAATCAATCGCCAAGTTGCCAACGCGGTCACCAAAAATGACGCCAACGGCTCTATCACCAACATTTCGCTATATTTCCATTGAATCGCCATTATAATGTAAGGAACGGCGTTGCTTGCAAATATTACAGTTTTAACAGAAAGTAGTATTAACGTATTACACATCCCGATACAAGTTATTTACACTATTTTAAGCTTTCATTACACAAAATCTGTAACAATGTGTTACTTTTACTGAGCAGAGATCAGCTTAGGAAGGTGTTTTCAAAAATCGGCCCCAAGAGAGTTACGAGACGTTATAAATAAAAAAAATTCCTTTTTTATCAGCTATTTAGACCTTCAGACTTTAAATTTAACAAATATGGTTTTTTTTGTTCGGCTAAGATGCTCAAAAAGCCTTTTGTCAAATTTGAAATTCACGTAAAATTAACTCATTAAAAATTTTTTTATCCTTCAATCTTCATTGTTTTATTTTTCAATTCCCCCGTGCGAAGAACAGGTGTACCAGCTAGTTCATTATACAATAACTGAAATTAAAGTGTAATGCGTTATTGATAGCAAAAGCTGTGAATTTTAACATTTATTTGAAAGTTTTTGACAAATTATATAGTCAAAGTTTAAAAGCATTACCCTTATTACATTTGAAAAAAATGATGCCAAGTCATTTCTACTCAACAGTTCGATTGGATAGAAAGAATAAGCGACAATGAATATCCTCCCCGCCGCATTTTATCAACCCCGAATCAAAACCTACTTGCCGGTTAAGCCATCCCTAACACTTTTATCCCATTCAGACCATGCGATGTGTGACTGACATTTACGAGCGGGGATTGCGTTTTTCCAACTGTAAGAATCTCAAAATCGCACACATCTAATTTATGCCGCCAAATCACGCGCAGCATCTCTTCAAAACGGTTCCGGGTTATAAAAAATAAGTTGCAACGAGATTGATCCCTATTTGATCCGGAAAAATTCAAATTTTGTTTTTATTGTGATTCGGAAGTAAGCCCTTTCATAGACGAACCTTTTTTTTTTACCACGGGTATGCAAGGAGAGAAATGAATTGTTTCAATATTTCAATTGCTTCCTAATTTATTTTTTAAAAAAAATCAGATCGCTCTTCGTAGACTTATATGAAAGCTAACAAGGTGGTGGCCTGTTTCAGTAGAGTGGTTTTCAATCGCTGACCTCACCGCTGGAATGATGGGTGGCTGTGCCTTTGACTTGCTATTTTGGTTATTCGATTTTTAGAAAGTATTTTTCTGGGACATGCGATATATTTCCTTACTCGTTACATTTACCTTTCTATAAATTACTAATAGCACTTTACGTAAAAATAACTCATTTAACGAATTCACGGTGTATCGTGAACATAGGAGCTGAAGCATTCGTTCTGTATGAATACTTTCAATTAAGCAATAATTAGATTTTAGAGGAAAATGTGATAAGAAAAATTGATAACTTGCATAGAGGTAAATGTCCTCTCTATAACTTTATGTTTTGCTAAATTAATTTCATTCTAGAAATATAAAGTTAGACCTCTTAGTTTTGACCGTAATCAGATAATGAAAAATGACACGATATACCACCTTGTCAAATTTCTACTTTGTTTAAAGTTAAACAGGGATGCTTATAACATGGACTAACCTGGTCTGGAACTTGGTAGGGGGCGGGGGGCTCGTCTCGCTCTTGATTCAGCCTCAATAAGATTATGATTCAAATAATTTTTAATGTCGAATTTATTCCCGGATATGTTCTCCAAAAAACTGGAAATTGCCGACTGTATGACAAGAGAGTACAAGGTTGTATTATTATTATACCATGTCCATCATATCCGTGTCTAGGCCTGTGCCCAGGGACATCTTAAGGCATGGACCAACTGGGCCCAGACCCAGGGCCTCACGCTTGGTGGGGGCTTCATTTCGTTCTCGATTCCGACTTAATAAGTTCATGATCCGGATAATTTTAGTGGCCAAATATTGTTCCCGTAGATATTCTCCGAAAAATAGGAAATTTCAAACTCCATGTCAACAGACAATAGTGGTAAGGCTGTATTATGCGATGACCAGTGTCCAAGTCTAGGCCTAATCCTAGGCCTAACAATCCTTCAACTTATTTAGTCGAAATGCGGCCATCGGTGAAGATAGTTTGTGGCTAGGTTTTTGAGATTGTGAGTCATGCACATTTGTTTGAAATTACCGTTTAAACGAGTATTTAACGATGCATGTGGTAAATATACTGCGTGTGTGTGGTGCTATCAAATAATAATCTGGAGTCCTAGAATTGTCTTTTCTTTGATTTATTGGTAACAATAACTTTCAACAATAAACTTTACAATCTTTAACAAATTAAACCATCACATTAATTAGACTGAAACTAATGAGAATTCTAATTTTCAAGATAAAAAACCCTAGTAAACAACAGCACCTGGAACGCCGAAGCCAAGAATTACGAGTTAACATCAGCACATCTAGTTATGCTGAAGTCAAGTTCAAGACTCAACTGAGACAGAATCCGTTACATATGGTTTCTGTCGAGATAGACCACGTGGGTTCTGAGCGGGGTGTCAACCACACTCCACCCACTCAGACCACCCGGTCCATAATTTACAACAATGCATGCTACTAGTTTTAAAGAACTCGGGTAGGGTCTACTTTTGCATGGGGGCCTAGGGCCTCAAAAATCTTAAGGTTTCTCTAGACCCAGGGCCACAAAGAGTCTTAAGTCCCTGCTTGTGCCTACTACCATACAATAGTGGTCTTCAAAATGTGTTTCACGGAACCCTGTGGCTCCACGAGGCTTACTCAGGGGTTCCACGAGTCACAAAAAATCGAGAAGAAACTCAAAAGTGTATATGCAAAATTGATTTACGTTATCTAAAATGTTTGTATACCCACAAGAATTTAAAGCTCATCCTTGTCGCGTGTTAAGAAACTGAAAATTTTATTCATTCATAATATCTTTATTTTGCAATACTTTTTAAACTTTTATTACATTACAAAAGAATATTAAAACGTTTTATCTTTATACATATATATTACTTATTAGATTGTGAATATTTTATTGTTTACTCTCCCGAGTTCCACGAGATAATTTTATATTCGTTAGTACAATATCTTGCAAAACTAAATAGTTTTCTAATGGAAAATGCACCTTTTTATATTTGTGGAAAAACACCTACAGCATATCAATAGATTTAATGTTAAAAATCTAAATCTAAGCAAGAACAGATCCTAAATTTTAGGTTGAGAATTCATGAAAATACACAGTATTTCTCACGCAGCTGTAAACATTTTAATGCCATTCAGAACACTGTATGTAATTACACTGTGAAGTGAAAAATATTTCTCAATGTGAGTGGGTTACAAAAACAAAGTATAGAAACAAATGAAACTCAGAATATGTAATGCAATTACAGTTATTTTCAATAGGCCTAGACTTCCACAGTTTATGTGAAAAAATGCAAGCACACATCCCAGTTACTAAACATAATGCATGGGTAGGTGACACTCTTGGATTACAGATTATTAATGAGTAAACTAAATTAAAAGTAGATTTAAATTTTTAAATAAGTACAATACTTTTTAATTGCCTTTATATTGATCTATTGTTTTGATCTACTTTAAATATTATTTTAGAAACGTTCTACGAAAACACCTCCTAGTTCTATGGGTTCCGTGAGTTGAAAAAGTTTGAAGACCCATACACTAACATTTGATCAAAAGGTGGCCGTCTGTTGGGTTGGTTTGCGCTAAGTTTGCGATATCGTGAATTACGCACATTTAATTGTTACGGTTTGCCATTTGAACGAATATTTGGTAATGTACGTTTTGTACAGTCCAGATCCTCCAAAAAGACTTAAGACGTCACTGAAGCAGTGGCGTAACGTACACCCCGCACCGCTGCACCGCGGGGAAGGGCAGGATTCTAAACGGACCCAAAGCCTGAAGTTAACGTTTTGCAATCCTTTGCAAGATCCGGCTTGGGGCCCATAACCTGACTTTTCAGGGGGCCAGTGGCGTAACGTACACCCCCGCATTGGGGGCCCAAGGACTCTAGGGGGCCCAAAGCTTGACTGACGCAAAGTACGTATTTGGACTTGGGGCCCAAAACAAAATCAGGGGCCCTAATATTCTCCATTGCACCACTAAGGGGGCCCCTAATATTCTCCATTGCGCCACTGAGGGAGCCCCTAATATTTTCCGTTACGCCACTGCTGGTAAGACTTTGAGGCTTGCCAAGTTTAAACACCAGTATAATTTCCATAATTCCATATCACTTTTTATTTTGTGTTAACTAACGTCGCTCAAGAAGAAACAGGGCTATTGCTATGTTCCCATAATGGACTAAATTCATGATGATTACATGATGAATATAATCACATATTTTCCGTGGAACTCAAAGCGTTGATATTAGGCTTGCACTTGTAAAATCCAGATACTGTTTCATATTTGATGATTGGATTATGATGTCCAGATGTTAAGATTCTATAAAAAGAGGAATAAAGAAAGTTCAAATAGATTCTTTCTTCAAGATTTACTTTCGCATAAATTACGGCTAATTGTGTTACCATTATTCTATTTTTTAAAAAAAAATATTATGTAAGTGCAACACGTATTTTCTTATTTCAAAGTAATATGTACTAAAAAATGTGTAGCAATTCATGTGAGAAAAACTTCTGTTGAATGACCACTTAATGTATTCCAATGATAAAGACAAAATCATTCGTTCGGTGTAAATAATTCGGTGCGGTTTATTAAAATTAGGCTTAAGTGTAAGGAGTATACTTTTTTTAACTGCGGCAAGAAACCAATTACTACAATTTTAAACTTCATTAATAATTCCAGAAAAAGACAAGTTTTCTTCATTAATTTAAATGTAATTCACATACCATTATTGATAAAATAAATTACACAGCCAATTCACACGAAATTTTCACGCATTAAAGATTGTCTTTTACTTGATACAAGAATTTTTTTTCCTATTGCATCTCCGTAACCTTTCTCTTTGGGTGTGAATTTACGTAAAACCCATTCTTATCAAATCTACTAAAAAAAGAAACATTTGCCAAATTTTAATTTTGGATTTTATAATTTAAAAAAGGGAATTCCCCCCACCCCACCAAGGAGTCGATTTTCGCAAAACCCATTTATATATATATATATATATAGCGGCTTTCTACTCAACGGCAGACAAAGACTAAAAAGTAAAAGGACACAACCATTGTTCTCCTTGAAATTTATATAAAATCTCATCATGGGGTTAAAAATGGACATTCAAATCCGACCATAAAACCTTTGCGTGTGTAATGCACTTCCATTTGCAGTTCCCTGACCTATATCAATGACTGCTTACAGCTTAATGGAAGAAAAGAGAAAGATAATGAAGACAAGACGATCGTAATTCTTGATTATGTCATCATAACATGTTTACTATTACGAATACGCACGCGTGTTTTCTCATTGGCTTCAAAAGCAACTCAATAAATTAATTACTTTATCAGATCTTGAAAATTGCAATTCAATTCCAAATATGTTCCAGAAGTGGAACATTTGATGTTTTAGTAGCATGCTATTTGATTTTGGTTTTATTAAATTTGCACCAAAGCAACCCGACTGATTTGGGGGCTGGATTTCGTAATTTTGAAACACGAGTAAATAAGGAGGACAAAATATATGTCATACCATCCTTTCTTTAAATTTGTTTTACCACTACATATTTGCCGTAATAGCCTAGTGGTCAGGATCGAGTGCGAGTTCATTTACGTCACAGGGATATGTATCTGAAAAGACCCTCCATCCCCTTTCTAATGTGTTTTAGTTTCATTAGATGTGGAAGTTCCTAGATGGGAAAGAGTTCATTCCTGAGGACTGTTGATAAGGTGCAATGTGATTGGTTGGCAGGACTAAGTAGAGGGGTGACGTCAGAGTCTGGTGAGAAGCATTCGAGATTTTGGCGGGAAATTGAGGTACAGGAGAACTGAAGTTGGTCATGGAACTGCAGGTTAGAGAAGGAACACGGCTATTGGTTGTAGACAGTAAGTGAGAAAGCTCCCTGTTGGTTGCCCTGAAGTATAAAGTAATAAACTGAGGGAAATTAAGGTGCTTGCCTGATGGTTAGTGGTCAGGGTCACGAACGCGTAGTCAGTGTTACTGAACCACGTTGATTCAAGCCGGTGTATCCATTGGGGGTTTGGGGCGAGCGTCCAGGGTCCCGGAAGGGTGTGAAAGTTCCCGGATAAGCTGAACTTAACCAGGTTTTCTGGCAATAAATTTCAATCCGCCAGTGTGAAGGGGGACCGTAGATTTTCTGCACCCAGGGCCCGAAATGAGCTTAAACCTGAACTGGATTAAAGTCCTGATGCCACGGAACATACACCGTGCCGAGGGGTTGATGCATTTTACATTTCCAAGGCTAAAATTCCTCACGTTCACGTGATATGGAAGGTTCATAAGTCGTCCTCATCATGTGACAGGAGTTCAAAATTACGAAGCCGTTGCAAGTAGCCATTGTGTTGCTTTAGAATGTGACATTAAAAACCCAATCGCTAACCCACTGCACAGTGTGAAGTCAGAAGTCCCGCAATCTTTCACATGGAATAGCCTCCATTACTTTGCAAGGAAGTTTTTCTTGGCTGCTCGCCACCTTTAAAGATATCGTGGGAGATATTGGCCAAGGATAATGGTAATCGCTCATGTTGAACTACGGGTAAGCGATAAGGGTAACCTCTAGATAGGCCAGAAGACCTATTTAACGAGCATCAATCCTCTACACGATAGGCCTACTAAATCAGGACTTCAACGCATGGTTCGAAACAACGCTAAGCACGCGCTGGCAACCATTGCCACTCGATGTTGATTATTAACGTTGCACTTATTAATTCTGAACTTCGGTCAAGTGGTGAGTTGATACCTCACTCTCCCATACCACTTCAGCGGAAGGACTTTGGACCTCTACATGGTTTATTTTTAGCGGCATAAAGATTCAAACCCATGACTCGATAGAGATAACACCGGCCACGAGTTTGCGACCATAACTACTAGGCAGTCGTGGTTTCCCTTGCAATTGAAGCGTTAAGACTACAATTCAGAATTCGACTGAAATATCCTTGCTAGGAGGCATACGATAATATTTCGGATAGCTTTACCTCTTTCGAGGCGGTGAAATTTGTAGAATATGAATGTTATTAAATTTTAAAGATATCCACATACCTCAAACTATATTACAAACTGTTGTGTATAAAGTTATATACCACTCCTCCAGAGGCGTAACGGAGAATATTGGGGTCATATCTGCAAAGTCAGATTTTGGGCTCCAAGCCTGATCTTATAATGAGTACGTATTTGGCGTCAGTCAGGCTTTGGGCCCCCTGCGATGCGGGGTTGTAGGTTAGGTCAATCCCCCCCCCTTACAAACACACACAAAGAAATGTTTCGACATTTTTTAAAAAAATTACTTTCAAAAACATGCAGATTTTTTTCCCGCTAGAGTTAAATTATCTGAAATATTTAGATTTAAATAAGAAAACTATTCTTAGTTTTCTGTTATGGTTTATTTTTACTATAAAGTGTAATATTACAACTTACGACACACCTCACTCTTAAATCTCGTTGTTTATATATAACTAACTCTCCTCAGTGGTTATTCCCAAAATAAAACAACCGTGCGCACAATGTATGCATTGTCTCTTTTACACGCTCAATCGAAATAAATATGACAGAACACAAACCTACCAAAAACCAACGACACCAACTGCGTACATGCTAATGCTCATCTTTATCATACTTCCCATTATATTTTCCTCCTCTCAGAGCAATGACCGCTCCTAACTACCGCTAACAGACAGGATTAAGAATGTTAGTCAAATACGGTTCCCTATTAACAGGGGAGTAGTCCAATCACTGTCTCTATCGCCTGAGAACAATGGAAGCACGTTTTAAGGCCCAAACCAGGTTACACGAGAAAGAAAAGTCCTCATCCTTTCTTCAAATACAAAAGCCAATTACAACCGTTGGGGATCGAAGCTGCGTTATTCGAGGCTTTCTTTATTTTGATCACAAACAATTAAATTGTTAATAAGTTGGGATTTATCTGTTTGTGCTACAAGATATCTGTTCGGAATAACGGTAAAAAACGAATCAGGTATCCCCAATCAAGTTCCTGTTTGTTCCCGAGGGGTTTGGTTGGAAAATATCTGGATGGTGTTATCGGTGTTTCAGATGTTTAGACGAAACGTTGAGATAATGTAGTGAAAGATAATGGCGAAAAAAATCGGGACTGTGGTATGTTTTAATTGTTAGGTGATATACAATGGAGATTCTTTGAAAATGATAAGGGAGAAAAAATCTTACTGAAGCACTTTGTGGTTGTTATTGTGAAGAAGTTTTAAAAAAATGATAAACAAGGAAATGCATTAATTGGGAAAGATAATTCTCCTTTTTATAATAGAGTTACTTTCTATACTTTCTAATTTTAAAGTTACCGAGATTCAGAATTCAAAACTAGTTTGCACAAGTGATTATTTATATAGACTCTTCTCAAATAATTCTTTGAAAGTCAGCGAAATAATCCCGAGTTAGTGTCTTTCTCAATCTCCGAACTTCCGCTTCAAGTTAAAAGTAAGCTTTTAGAGCAGTTCGTATTGGGTATAAAGTAGCTCCCATGTTTCTTCATAAAGACAGAAAATCCAGATACAAACCTGCAACCGAATCGTAACAAAATAAAGATTCTATCGCTAGACAACCACGATTCCAAAGTAAATGCTGCAATTTGCGTAGAAATTGGAAATTTTACACGAAACTTTTTCAATATTCTTATTGTTTTGTTTCAGGAGGAGCCATGATATACCATCAATCAATTTTGCCAAATGAAAAGACGTCGCTATCCCAAAAGAACGATGCTAAATACTGCCATCGTTATTGTGTTCGAACACACGTAGAAAAGTTTCCCCACTATTGACTGTATATCGCGGCATTTGATGAGGTCTTTTGATTAAACGAAATTAGCTGACGCCAACCAACCTCATAATATTGAACTTTTTTCAAGTGACGAGGACGACACCAAGATACGAGTTGGCACCCCCTCTCAAATTATCACACCATGCCAACGTACGCGCTATAAAACAGTTCCTAAACGATCTTATATATACAGTGTCTGCACAAAAGTATATAAAAAATTAGCTTTATAGTAAACGTAATAAAAAAATAATAAATAAACCCACATACAGGTTATTTATATATTCAGTTATGCAAGACACTTAATGTAGTTATATCTTTCAAAAACTTTGGAACAAGTTAGATAGTTTATCATGCAAGAGCCATTTTATTTAATTTCACGCATTTTACATTTAATGTTTAATTTAAAAAACGCACAATATTGTATTAAATATTCCATAACATATTCGTTAATTTTCCATAGTTAACGTTTGTCTCGTTTAAAGAGAAGCTAATTAAATGTTTTTCTAACTCAAAATTTTGAAGTATGGGAAGAAAAGGAAAATACTTTTTTCCTCATGCATCTGTCAGAAATATTGCAGCCTATTAAGCACTTATTTTTAGATCCTATCAAATTTAATGTGTCAAATTATGTATCAAATGATGAGGGATTATCATCAATCAAATTTAGATCCTCAAACATATGAATACTTGATCATTAAGTAACATTCAGACAATAATAGGGTTACATATTGTAGCCTGAGTTACAGAATCCACCAAGGGTTATAGAATTCTCCGATTATACAAATTTAAAAATACAAAAATTCTTAAAATTTTCGATACTAACTGTAATCAAGAATTACTGTGAAAATATAGCTACAAATTATAGTTAGCTATAATAGGAAAAAAGAGAATGAGTTTAATTTATATCGTTCAATACAGATAGGATTAATACTTTTGAATATTACCCAGAATAGCCGTTGTTAAATCTACAAAACATTTATCAAATGGCGATGAAATTACTTTTAAGAAAACTCCGAAAGTTTTAAGGCGTCTCAAGGGTGTTAATTTTGTCTCGAGGGGTGAAAATATAAACTATTTTCAAACTGGTATACTTCTTTTAAATTTAAATTAAATAATTCGAATCTTTTACACGTTATTTACAAAAGATTATGGTTTCAAAAAAGTGCAAAATGTTCGAAATATAATCATAATTTAAAAAATTATAAGCATATGCAAATAAGAAATAATTTTCTAATAAATATTAAGTAGTTTTTGCGTTGCGCATGCTAATTTCTAAAATAGTAGCCTTTGATGTATAAAACTTTATAGAGTTTTAAAATGTATCATACTCTTTAAAACCGTACTAATTTAAGAATAATATATCTTTTGTACTTCAAAATATTTGAAAAATATTGAAAATCTTTAAAAAAAATTTGAAATTATTTTTTTATTTCTAAAAAATATAATTTATTTTATTTATTTAAAAATACTACGGTGAAGAGAGTGAGTGAGAGAATATTAACGTCGCACTGAATTAGCAACACGAGGGCTTTTGGCGACGGTCCGCGTAATTTTGAACCATGGTCAAGTGACGCGGACGACACCTGAGCTGGCACCCCCTTTCCTAACTACCACACCACACCAATGGGAGGACGTTTGAGCTCTCGACAGATTTAACGCGCATTGCTCCCCTATACGGCGGGTCTTTAGTGGTACTAGGATCGAACTCATGACATGCTAGCCATGATCCGATGCCTAGACCACTCGGCCAAATACTACGGTGAAATAAGGATACATTTAAATTTATAAATCAACGTATTGCTAGTAATTAAAGCAACTACTTTTGAAGATAGCAGCGCAACGTAAAACTTAAGAAATATCAATTATTTTCAGTCCTCTAGATAAAGTTAACACCCCTGAGACTTCTTAAAACAAATGCTACATTTTTTTTAAAATACATATCCACATTTCATAAGAAAATACGTATTTATAAAGAGGAGACTGACCTTATTTAGTAAAATTTTAAATTATGAAACACTCTTGCTCGATATTTGCTCACCTGGAATTGCGAATTTACATTTCAAATCGTGTCCTAGTTACAATTTTCTCCTTTTGTACAATTCTTAGATCTATTTCTCACATTTTGATATGAACTCTTTAGACCTGGCTTTTATGAAAATGTGACACCTTTCAAGCGTATCACACTTGTATCCGAGATACAGAATATTTTATAGTGTGGGTGAACTCTTTCTGGCCCAAATTTCTGTTGACAATAGTTTGGTTTGCTTCAATTAAGGTTGCATACGCAAATTACCAAGTACATAGATATCTTCTACCATAGATCAAAGGAATGTAATTTTGCGTTTCCCCGCTTAAAAAAGTTAATTTTGAGAAATAATACAATGAAACCTTTAGTATCAAAATTGAAATATTTGTAAGTATTTGGTTGGTTCTTTTTTATTCTTGATTACGCCACGGCTTAGGTTGGCCTTAAGGGTCAATAAGGGTAGTAGTTAATTAATGTTGATCATTAAGGTAATAATGATAAGGCCTTATTGGTGACGGACCTCATAATTTCTAACCACGATCAAATAACGAGGAAGACAACTCGTTTTCGAATTCTCCCATCACGTCACGGGAGGATTTTGAGCCCACGACAGAGTTATCGCATATCACTCTAAAAGGTAGGGCTTCAGTGACATCATCACTAGTCGGTCACGAGTTCGTGACCAAGACCATCCTGCTCATCGTGTCTCCCTACCTTAGCCGGTTCACCCCTCACTGTATTTTGGCGATTCCGTGAGACAATCTTTGGTGAAACCAGGACCGAAACTTGCGACTCTCTCGAAGATTACCCTTTACGAAAGATTGATAGTTAGAATCATACTAATAAAGCGTTTATTAAAGTTGCACTATGAAGCAACACTAGGGCTTTTGGCGACGGACTTCTCACTTTTGATCCTCGGTCAATTGACGAGAACGACACCTCTCCAAACTATCACACCACGCCAAGGGGAGAACATCGAACTTCGACAGATTAAACGTGCATTGGCACCCTCTACACGACGGGTCTGGAGTCGCTAGGCTCGAACTCATGACACGGTGACCACGAATTCGAGACCCTAGCCACTAGGGTACCCCGGCTACATCATACTTCGAAGTAACAAGTGTTAAGCAAAGGACTCTGAACCACGGTCATGTGATGAAAATGACGCCTGATCTGGCACCTACTGTCCAAATTTGCACGCCACACTAACGTGAGGCATTCGAAGCGCAAAAGCTTCGTTACACGACGAATCAAATGGTTTCAGGACTTGAACGCAAGCTGCGAATTCGTGACTATGAACACTCGGTTGCTGTAGCCAGGCCGCTCGTTAACTCAGTGGCGCGATAGCCCATGAGGGCCAAGGCCTACAGTGCCCAACACAGTATATGTGACCTTGGTTCTGAGGTGCATGAGCAGATGTTCCGGTCAGGTGGTCAGTCTGACGCGAAATCTCCAGTTATCAGTTCCCAAGCAAGCTTGGTACTCATTTATCGACCCACTGAAGGGATGAAAGGCTGAGTAAACCTTTCTCAGACCGGGATTTGAACCTCGGACTTGTAAGCGGGATACACTAACCACTCAGCCACTGTGTCCACTCGTATTACCCTCATTGAATATTATTCCAAAAATTACAATATCAAGGCTTGTTATTAATTGAATAAATATGTTTATACCATAAATAGGATTATGATTATATATGATTATATAATTATATATAGTCATATGATTTTGACCGTATCAGCCGTATCAGTGATACGGGGGCCCAACATGTGTAACTACAGTCCAAAAAACAGGAATCTCGTATCTAAAAAAGGGCCCCGAAGGAATTTTGATGCAGGGCCCACTCAGAGCTAGCTAAACCAGTGGATTATACACTATAATAATATAATAAAATACACACGATTATTGTTGCCAAATTTTTCAGGTGTTGAGACGTACTTTTTTTGTGAAAAATCATCCTAAAATTGGGATACGGTTCTAAAAAATACGGTAAACAAAACAAAAGTCACCGAGTTCACGAACCCGTTTTTTCCCTTAAGCGAAAAAAATAATAAAATATATTACGTCATGTTTAATCGTGTGCACCCCTCCCAGGAAATGAATCTGAATTGATCTTTTTTTTTAAGTATATAACTTTAATCTCTTCGCACAAAAAGGCGCTAACATCAATAAAAACGCAGTTTTAAGATGCGCGACTACCTTGAACAGGATCTAACGCCCTCTGCGGGTAGCCTTGAACGTGAATAATAGGTACCTGCCATGACGCAAAGGTGTTGAGTATGAAGTAACGCGTTGCAAGAATCAGAGCAGGTATTTGCTCATGAAAAGAATTTATCATTGTTGACTAGAAATGATGTATTCGTCGTCTCGAAATGATGATGAAAGGCTCAGATCTTTTTGGAATGTTCATATTAATATTCGTTTGTTTTTATGTATTAATTGAGAAAATTGAATTATTTCCATGCATGTTTAGTTTTAATGTAAATACATAAAATGCAAGAAGAATGGCAATAAAAATGCTGAATATAAGGCCGAATGATAAATTTTGATAACGGGACGTCATATGATCGTGTTTATTTCATTTCGAAATTAACAAAACAGTTTTCACGTGCAATTGAAAGACAAAACTCCAGGATCTCTATAAATGTTTCGCACAATTTTTCTCGATGTGCTGTTCACATGCTAATGATTAACATTAAAAATAATAGCATTTCGGGGAATAATACATTCATAAACAGAGAATAATTTAAAAGAAAACGGTAAAAAAATCGTCCTGGGAGATAACTTACGAAACGATTTTTTAGAATTACACGAAACAATGCTGATTAAAATATTAATTAGAAGTAATGAAGTGATTCAGAATACAAGAAGGTTATGAAACTATATAACTATCTGAATTAAATAGAAATAATTTTTAAAAAAGTACTTTTCTTATTATTTTTAATGCAAGTCATCCCCAGCGTAATCAATTTTCAAGCAGCGAATTTCTAAGCGCGTATTATTGTAAATTGCAGTATTTATATGTTTTGATGATTGAGTAATATCTAATTAATGAAAGGCATTTATATTCTTAAAAAATAATTTAATCTATTGAGAAAAACTTCCTATATGCAGTGAAAATTTAATTTAGAGAAAAATTTAATATGGTTTATATTAACACCAAACTAGAAAAAAAAAGCCCATTAGTGAAGAGTCATACCACATTTATTTACTTACAATTTTTCAGACTTGGTAAAATTGTTTATTAATATCCAACTCAGAAGCTACACGAGGGCTATTGGTGCCGGACCTCAATTCTATATCACGGTCAAGTGACGAGGACGACACCTGAGGTGGTATATCTTTCAAATTTTCCTGCCAAACTAACATGACTTTGTGCTCACCCTCTTTACACGACAGGTCTTTAGTGGCATCAGGATTCGAACCTACGACTAGACCGAAACATCACCGTCTAAGTAAATAAGTAAGTGAATGTTAACGTCGCACTGTTCAGCTACACGAGGGCTTTTGGCGACGGACCTCGTCATTTTGAACCATGGTCAAGTGACGAGGACGACACCTGAGCAGGCACCCCTTCTCCTAACTATCACACCCCACCAACGGGAGGATGTTTGAGCTCTCGACAGATTTAACATGGATCGTACCCCTACACGGTGGGTCTTTAGTGGTAATCGGCTTGAACTCATGTCATATCAGCCACGATCCGATACCTTGACCACTAGGCTACCACGGCCACTTGTTACTTATTCGAACTCAATTGTTTTATTGTACTAAAAGAAGAGTATAAGCGCAAAACATCTAATTTTTTAAAAAAATATTCTGGGGTTCTAAGAAAATTTAAATTAACTCGTACTCGACTAGGATCTTGTTAGAGGAACTGAAATGCGAGCATTTTCAGCCTTCATGTTTATATAATTAACCTCGATTTACGTTGCTCTCTGAAGAATAAAATGCGAATTAACGGTTCTTTTTCATTCAGTGACATCAGAATTTCAAAAAATAATTGCCGACATCCCCCGTTTTTACTAGTTTAAGCCATTTGAACTAAATGACTTATTTCTTTTCTTAACCTAGAACTTATTTTTCAAAGAGCGTCGTCTAAGGACACTTTTGAAATGAGAACAATTAAGAATAGGGGCAAGCAGTTTAAAAATGGGAAAACTACACTTAATATTCACAGCGACACACGTATTTATTTCTAACACAATTTCCGAGTATATTTACTAATTTATCGAAACACATGTAATTCCCTCTCGTATTTGTTTAATTCATACATTGTTTATTATTCTTTTATATTTTATTATTCTTATATTTCCATTATTAATTTTTAGATAACACAGTTGAAATGTTATTCAATTCCTTGCTCACTCTCTATGTATATGATTGGACATGACAACATCTATTTATCTTGTTCAAATTTTCAATCGTTAATAAAATTCTTTCTATTGATCTGATACATTTTTTTAAACTTGTAGTGGATGACACTCGATGTTAATACAGTTTTTTCCAATATTAATTCATTAATTACTGGTTAATTAAATAAATTACACGTTTTCGATGCCAACTTAGATTTTCACCATTGTTGTAACAATGTAACTGCTAAAAAATTGACAAAAGTTGGCATCGAAAACCGGTTTTTCAGCCAAACTTGCTGAACCGGATGTGCATTGTTACAACAATTCAGACAAATCATGCTCTTTTTTTTTTAAATTCTCATATTAGTTCACTCTCTCCCTATATATATATATATATATACATGTATATAAATATATATATATCGTTCAAATTTTCTTTTCAATCGTCACTGAAATACTTTCTATTCATCCATTTAAAGTAGGAATTGACTCAATTTTTTTTTTATATTACTTGTATTTTTCAGCAGAATGAAGTTATCTAATAATTAATTTCGCTTCAACAGCAAGTTACCTACAGCGTTAATAATGTGAAGGATCATATGTTCATAACACAAATACTCCTAAGTTTTTATTAAGGATTTCGCGGTTACTATATTTTATAAAGATTTATTTTTACTAAAAATATTTCATTTTACTTTAATCCATTCGTTCCAATTTTTTTTTTTTTAAAAAAACCTACTCAAAAAATGGGTACATATTTCCTAAATTTTTTTAAAGATTCATAATGCTTAACATTTGATAAATATCGATGCTAAATAGAGGAAGCAATACTTTTATTAAGTATTTGAAGTTATACGTAACTATGAAGTAAATTATTTCTTTAAAAAAAATCCAAAATTACGCTTAACATCACGAAATGCTCAGTTCTCCCTTCGAGATTATAGCCCAACGTACTCGCAAAACGAATAAAGGAGTTTATTTCAGAATTAGTTAATTTCTTACTTTTAAAATAACTTTTCAGGTGCTTTATCCTCTTAACTTCCAAGTCCCATCAATAGAGCATTTTTGAAATGGAGTTAGATTTGTAAAGTGCAATAACCTATTCAATAATCATCAAAAAAATCCACATCGAGAAATCCAGTATTTAATCGCCAGCTTATTGCGAATTTCTCAACTCACTCGGAATGAGAAGTTCAAGGATCACTTACAGCCAATCATTTATTTTACGCACTATTATACCACGAATTTTAACTCCTTTCAGTTTGTTAGGCTCTTTTCAAAGTAGATGAAAAGAGTTCCAAGATTTAAAAGTGTGGGATTATTGATAGAACTAGCACTTTAAATTTATTTTTGTGTGTGATGAAATATGTATTTAATGTTTCTATAGATGTATGTGATTGAAATATTTGTTGAGATGATTAAGAGCTTTTTCACGCTTAAACCACAAAACAGCGGTTAAACTGATACTAGAAGTGGAGAACCAGTTCTCATAATCTTATGAAAGAAAAAACAGGAAAGATAATAAAGGGGAAGGGGAAAAATCTGCGCAATGTGAATAGATAAAATGACATTTTGAATGATAAATAGGGAAGGCGAACGGGAAGAATAGCTAAACAAGCACACATTTTGAAAAAGTCTAAGAGTGTAAACATTAAATAATACCTTCAATGAGAAAATATCATAATTAAAACTATTTATTTAATAGCAAAAATTTATTTTTAACCTTCAGACGATGAATAATGAAAATTGAAGTTAATAAACATTTTACAGCAGGGGTGTAGCTACCGCCGTATCAATGATACGGGGCCCCGAAGATACAGGGGCCCCAACATATACGGGGGGGATTGTTAATATTAGAGGGACTCCCAAAAGGACGTGCAAGACATTTTGATCCGGGGCCCACTCAGGTCTAGTTACGCCACTGTTTTACCGTAATTTTGTTGATTGTGCTTAAAAATATTTTTAGGTACCGTACAATCCGGCGTATAACGGGTACATTTACCACAAAAAAATAAGATTGAAATTCACGGGCGCGCGTAATATGCTTGGGTAAAAAATGACAGCTTTAAAAATAAAGATGAACATAGAAAAATATCTATGTATCGAAATACTGTTTATTACAAGAAATGACATTCCTTATGGACTTAAAGGGTTGCAATTCTAGAAGTATACTATTTTTTAATAAAGCTTGAAATAATACCTCGAATAAATGACTTCAAAACATAACATTACAGACATATATAGACAGACATTTCAGGTTTCTTCGTAAAAAAAGGGGCGAGCGTGGAAAATCATGTGTGGCGAATATACTTAAAAATTAAAAATTGCTACTTGTGAAAGTATAGGTGCGATTTATATAGCGGTGTGCGTTATACGCCGGATTTTGCGATAATTAAATTGAAGAACTGAAAAAATACTTTAAAATGAAACCAAAACTAAAACCTAAGTTTAGAAAACTTTAAATATGAAATTTGGGGGCAAGTTTTCCAATAGTATAAGCCACAAGAAAACGTTAAAGAAAATTTTTTTTTCGATATTTTTGTCATTTATAGGGTAATGTATAGTCTTAAAATTAAACTTATCTCGTCTTCAATGAACATCAACTAAATAACCCATAAATCTAATATGAAATTTTATAATTAATACATAATTAAAAATCAGCAATAATAACCCCTTCACAGGTACTGAACAATATACACTTTTTGCAACAAAAATAATTACGAGTTTGGAAAACACACGTTTATTACAATTAATCTTAAGTAATATTCTTAAGCAATCGTTTTCCACACTTCAAAGCTAAAAACAACCATTTTACGCAAGCGTATATAATGATTAGTTTGATATTGTGATTGTAACTCCACGAATGTAACGACAGGGCGTGACTTTGCCAATTATCCAACACCCCATTCTTGCTGATTCCTCCATTAGTATTCACCCAACATTAATGATATAACAAGATACCACCAATTAGTACTTAAGACTCGAGATACAAGCAGAGACATACACAATTAAGAAAATCGAGTATTTTGATAGATACTTCTAAATTCAAGAATTTTCAATAAGTTTGATTTTGTAAAGAATTTATAAAATTGTTAGAACGCAACAATTTTATAATTTCAACAATTTTAATTGCAATAATTGCAACAATTTTAATATTTACGTCTCTAACTAATTATGTAAAGAAAATATTTAGGATTCCTGTGTTTTACTGTCAAATTTCTTTTATTATACACAACTTGTTTCTACGGTTCTTTACGTAAAAATCCAACTTTGGCACAAGATATTCATTAAAGATATTAGAAATCAATGTTGTATAATAAAATTGTAATAATAATTATTTTAAGATTGACTGACTACCTTCAGAACTGTAATTTTAAAACAAATAAATAAATATTTTTTTGATATTTAGTGTCAGTTGAATTAGAACATACATAAAAAATTGTTTTATGAATAATATTACAAAAAAAAAAATTAATTCAGTTTTTTGGCAAAAAATGAAGAAAAAAAAAAAGAATGAAAATTTAGAAACATTTTACTTTTATTTAAGCAAAAATACTTTTTTTTGAAAATATTTTGTCTATATATAGCCAATACTTTTCTGCAGTTCTACAAGGGTTTTTTTAAAAATTCTCATTTTCAGTGTTGCGATCAATTGAAACAATAAGATGTTTTGTTAAAATTTATCTACTGGTGTATTAAAATAAGAATAAATCCACTCCTAAATTATATATTTCAAATGTCATAGTTCAGACTCTGCAAAGTCTTTGCTATATACACGCAAGCTATTACTATCGAAGCATTTTTCATAAAAAAAATGTTTTGAAAATATTTCTTTTATCGTTTATCATTTTTGCTAAAAAAAATTGCGTTTAATTAAATTATTGTAACAATATTTTTCAAACAATTTTATATTTATAATCTAATTTAACTGACAGTAAATATAAAAAAAAATTGTTTGCTTAATTTGTTATTACAAAATCACGGTTCCGGAAGTAGATAGATAGATGTATCTTTTTAGTTTAACTTAGTCACTGTTGCGCACCTTGAAGCGCGGCCTACAAACTTAAAAGGAAAAAAAAATAATTCAAACTAAAATGTTTTATATAAATATATCTTTAAAAACAATTTTATAAGTTATAATTTCATAACATACAAAAACAGAAAGTTCTTTTTGCTGCAATTTAACGATCCTTTAAAAAATACATATAAAATTTATTAAATTTTTTTAAAAAAAAAAAAAAAAAGAAAAAAACTAACGAAAAGTTGAGATTTTGAAAAATACTCCATTAAAAAAGTCAAAATAAATCTCTACAATCCATTATAAATTCGATATTGATAGTTTATCTTCCAGTCAATGAAATTCCATTAATTCATAACCAAAAATAAAATAAATAAAATTGAACAAATGACACATTCTCATTTATATTTCAAAAGAAATATAAAAAAAACACTTACCCTTAAAAAAATTATGATTTAATCAAAAAACAAACTGCACAGCCTGGAAATAATGACCTTCATTTACAAGTAGCAATTCCACGCGGCGATTGTTGGTATAAAAACACACGAGCAACAACAAAAACAAAGCGTTTTTTCTCCTACCACACAAGAAAGAGAAGACGAGCACAGAGCGCGCACACGGTCACAAATGCTAGAGCCCGACTTGAATGAACTTCGAACGAAGCAGGATCTGTTGTAGATTTTGCCTCAGTTCTATTTAATTTTTCTCTTCTTTCTTTTTCATTCTTTCGGCTAGCGGTCTAACCAGAATTCCAAAGATGGCGCTCGTGTTTCAGTGGTGTTCGAAACGGTCAAGTTCCTCACGAAATCTTTCGCCGGTTTGGGTCCGGATTTGTTTGTTTCTTTTCCCCCAAACTCTTTTTATTATTATTGTTGTTATTTAATTTAGCTACAGGGTTTGGTGATGAAGATTCTTCGATATACTGGCCGTCTTGTGACCGGCTTTGCTTTTGGAATATTTCTTCGATGACGGTTGTGGGTAATTGGATGCTAGAAACCCGGAAGATACTCGGCAGGTGTCCTCTGCGGTAAAAATTTCCCCCTTTGACGACTGTAATAAGAAAAAGAGAAGTGAAATAAAAAAAATGTATATGGTCCGATATATTTTTGCAATAAAATTTAATGTCGCTGGCGCGGAACGTATTTGGAACATCGCACGCAAGTTGAACAAATAGTCGATAAAAAATTCGCATACAGTATCAGTAAAAATGATTTTTATTCCTTGTTTGTTTACTTTAATTCGAAGTGCGAATAAAAATTGGGTTAATAGTATGCAGCGGCAGCATCTTAACTTGTTGTTTTGATGCAGAAAATATCATTTTTTCCTTATTTTGCATAAAAACGCTAAAATATGTAATTTCCGAAATTTCTTTTCAAATTTGAATATTTGTTCGTGAGAAAAATATGATTTATGAGACTTAAATTTTCTAAAGATTGTTAGAAATCTAGTTCAGCTCTAAAATGTATAATTTTTTTATGCAATGAAAAAAAGTATATATTTTATATTTCTTGCAATTTTTTTTAAAAAATGTAATCAACCATTTTAAGTTAAGGCATATGATCCGCAAAATAGAGCATTAGAAACAAAACTTTATAAATAACAAGAGAAAAGACTAACTTAATGTCAAATCGTAGTATATTTTTTGTTTTCAATGCATGAAAGGTAATACGAAAGAGCATTTTCTTAAAAAATTATTTTGGTATTTGCGCATTTTACTTGTTTCTCTCTGAATAATAATGTGGCCGAGGTAATGGGCTCGTGGCCGGTGTGTCATGAGTTCGAGCCGAACACCACTGAAGACCCACCGTGTAGGGGAGCGATGCACGTAAAATCTGTCGAGAGTTCAAACGTCCTTTCGTTGGTGTGGTGTGGTAGTTAAGAGAGGGGTTGTCAGCTCAGGTGTAGTCCTCGTCACATGACAGTGGTTCAAAATTACGAAGTCCGTTGCCAAAACCCCTTCGTGTAGCAGAGCAGGGTGACGTTTATTCACTCTCTCACTCTGAATAATAATTGATCTAAAAATCAACTTATCTTTTATATTTGATAAGTTTTTTCAACCTTAAAAATTGCCACAACAACCGAGTGGTCATAGTCACGAACTCGTAGATGGCGTTGTCGAGTTATTGGGTGACCGCGGTAACCTATTGTGACCACGGTAACTTGTTGCTTTATGAGTGAATATTAACGACACACCGTTCAGCTACACGAGGGCTTTTGGTGATGGACCTCGTCATTTTGAACCATGGTCAAGTGACGAGGACGACACCTGAGCTAGCACGCCACTCTTCTTACTTCCCCACCACGCCATTGGGTGGAAATTGAGCCTCGACATATTCAACGTGCATCGTTCTCCTACACGGCGGGTCTTTAGGGGTACTGGGCTCGAACTCATGTCACGCCAGCCACGATCGATACCTTGACCACTAGGCTACCACGGCCTCACGTGTTGCTTTATAGTGCGACTTTAATAAACACTCACTGACCCCTGTTATGTTACAATGAGTCGCCCATCCAGTATAGTGGTTAGCGACGCTGACTGCTATGTCGTAGGGACTGGGTTCGAATCCCGGAGAAGTTATGGATGTTTGTAAATGTATAGTGCCTTCGCGTGGCATGGGGGTACTCTCTAAATAGCCGCCGAGCCGCAAGTCCTCTCGTGAGGTTGGTGGAAGGGGAAGAGAGGGTGTAGGCCCCTGACCACTCCCAGGGTGTTCTCCCTCAAAATTGGGGTGGAACCGAGACAAATCGAACTCAAAGTTACGTTTACGACAGGCGTACAATATAGCCCGATGCCATGGTGAATTTTGTGGGCATCGATCTGACTACGTCAGACAGGAAGCATTAGCAACAACATGTTACAATGAACATGCTTTTTTTTAAAAAAAATTACCAGAAAAAAGTGAATTAGAAAAATTAAGCTATAAACAACGAATTCGAAGTAAAATATTCCGAGAAAATAAACTCAATAACTTACTGCATAAATAAGTTTTTATTTGAAATTCTTGAAAAAAATTATTTTTTAAAACTTAAATAGTACCGAAAATGCCTATTTTTCAATTCCTACTATTATATATATACCTACTACTAGTTCTCTCTCTATATATCTATATATATAAAGGAGAAAAGCGACTCACTCACTGACTGACTGACTGACTAATCACGATATATCCGGAACTATTCAACCTACAGATTTGAAATTTGGTAGACATGTTCCTTTTATGGAGTAGAGATCAGCTAAGAACGGATTTTTTGTGAAATTCGAATCGTAAGGGGTTACGGGGGTTAAGGGGCGTTATAAATAATTGTTTCCATTTTTAAACTACTCGATGTACAATCTTGAAATTAGGTAAACAGATTCCTTTCATAGAGTAGAGATCCCCTACAAAATGAGTTCGGTGAAAATTGACCCCCAAGTGGCGTTGCGGGGGCTTAGGGGCCGTTATAGATAATTATTAACATTTTTAAGCTATGAGACGCAAAGTCTTTATATTTGATAAATATATTCCTTTCATAGAGTAGATATCAGCTACAAGATAGGTTTTGGGAAAATAGCCCCTAAGTAGCGTTGCGAGGGATTAAGGGGCGTGATAGATAAATATTTTCGTTTTTAAACTACTTGACCTACCAGCTTGAAAATTGGTAGGCATGTTTCTTTCATGGAGTAAATATCCGTTACAAAATGGGTTTTGGGAAAATTGACCCCCAAGGGGTGTTGCGGGGGGTGGTGGTTAAGAGGAGATATAAATAATTATCTATATATATAAAGGAGAAAAGCGACTCACTCACTGACTGACTGACTACTCACGATATCTCCGGAACTGTTCAACTTACAGACTTGAAATTTGGTAGATATGTTCCTTTCATGAAGTAGAGATTAGCTAAGAACGGATTTTGCGAAATTCGAAACCAAGGGCGTTACGGGGGTTGAGGGCGTTATAAGTAATTGTTTCCATTTTTAAACTACTCAACGTACAATCTTGAAATTGGGTAAGCAGATTCCTTTCATAGAGTAGAGATCCGCTATAAAATGAGTTTGGTGAAAATTGACCCCCAAGTGACATTGCGGGGGCTTAGGGGGCGTTATAGATAATTATTTCCATTTTTAAACTATTAGATGCACAGTCTTTAAATTTGATAAATAGATTCCTTTCATAGAGTAGAGATCAGATACAATATGGTTTTTGGGAAAATAACCCCCCCCCCAAGTGGCGTTGCGAGGATGGGGGGTTAAGGGCGTAATAGATAAATATTTTCGTTTTTAAACTACTTGACCAACCTGCTTGAAAATTGGTAGACATGTTTCTTTCATGGAGTAAATATCCGCTACAAAATGGGTTTTGGGAAAAATGACCCCAAGGGGGGTTGCAGGGGGTTAAGGGGAGATATAAATAATTATTCCGATTTTTAAACTATTAGACGCACAGTGTTGAAATTTGGTAAGCAGATTCCTCTCATAGAATATAGATAAACCACAAAATGCGTTTCGTGAAAATCGACTCCCAAGTGGCGTTGAGGAACGTAAGGGGCGCATATTTTTCAATACAATCGAATTCTTAATGCTAGGACTTAAATATCAAAAATTTATACATATATATAACCAACAAAAATTTATAAAACATCATGAAATACCCAGTGAAGCGGGTGGGTAACAGCTAGTATTTATATATAAATATCTTGATCAAGTTTTCAATCGTTATAAAATACTTTTCATTCACCCACTGAATTTCAAATACATTTTTTTAAACTTGTAGTGGATGACATTTGTTGTTCATACAGTTTTTTTCAAATTAATTTATTAAGTTTAATCAACTAAAAAATTTTTTTCTTTGCTGACCGAAGTAGGAATTGACTTTAAAACTTTTTTTTATATTTTACTTGTTTTAATAAAGAGAATATCTCACCTTTTCGGACAAATTAAAAAATACCAGATTGGTTGTCGCTAGTTGAAATATTGCACATATTTTTTTTTTTTAATATAATTTTCAGTACTGTCACAATTGTGCGAAAATTCTTTTTTGCTTCTACATTATTTAAAAGAATAATCGCCTTAATTCTTGTTTGTAAATTATATTTAAGAACGTAATATTGTTTAAATTCTGCTTCTTGTTTTTGTATATGGTTATTGAAATCACACAATCACGTACAATTTTGATTTCAGCCTATAAACTGCCTACATTTTTCTATTTTGAGAAAAATAACTTTGAAAAATTGACACATATTTTATGTTTGGAGGCATTTTAACGAAAAATTTAAAGACTGAAGTTAAGAATACGAAATAATATATTTTTTTGTTGAATTCTGCAGCGTAAAATGTTAAAATAATAACAAATTATTAATGTGTTAT
The DNA here is from genome assembly GCA_019973975.1 of Trichonephila clavata. Lineage (NCBI taxonomy): Eukaryota > Metazoa > Arthropoda > Arachnida > Araneae > Nephilidae > Trichonephila > Trichonephila clavata. The sequence goes on along the minus strand of BMAO01036608.1, from coordinate 6,890 downwards.
CTATAGTATTCAACCTTGAAAAACTAACCGACAAAACGAAAAGCGTAGGCTTGTCTCGCATTTGAAGGATGGTGGATCGTAGGAGCTGATTAGGTCACTGTATCTTTGAAAGTGTCAACAACTTTCATTATACCTCCACACTTTTACTTTGGCTGATGAAGATTGGAGAAAAAACAGTAACATTTATATAGATCAAGGGTTATCTATACTTTATCTATTTATAATATCAATTTCATATAATATTTCAATAAAAAAGAACGTAATATTGCTAAGCATTCTATGAATTGTATTACAAATTGATTCTTCAATTATAAATGAATATAGAAAACTTCTGAAAGCGTTAAATGAACAAAGCTTCATAATTTAACGAATACCATTACCAGTATGATATGTATATATCTAAAGGAGAAAAGGACTCACCATCACGATATCACCGGAACTATTAAACCTATATACTTGAAATTCGGTAGAGATGTTCCTTTCATGGAGTAGGCATCCACTAAGAACGGATTTAGTGAAGTGGTTTTGCAACTCAAGAAGTGTTGCGAGGGCTTAAGGGACGTTACAGATAAATATTCCCGCTTTTGAACTATTAGACCTACAGGCTTAAATTTTGTTCTTTCCTTTCCTAAATTTGTTTGTTGTGTTCCTTTCAAGGAGTAGAGATCTGATACAAAATGGGTTTTGCGAAAATTAATCCCAGAGGGCGTTATAGATAAATATTCCGGTTTTTGAAATATTAGACATACAGAATTGAAATTTAGCAGATGCGTTCCTTTCATGGAGAAGAGATACAATACAAAAGGGGTTTTGCGAAAAAAGACCCCCTAGGAGGCGTTAGAGATAAATATACACTCTATAACAAACAAACAAAAAATGACGCACCAAGAAAGAGTTGCCCGATTGTAATGAAATTTCGTACGCAAAGACATTTGTACCGAACATGCAAATTATTAAAATTTGGTGTCCAATGAATGAATAGTGGTAACTACAGCGCACCGGAACTGCGCACTCAGCAGGTGTCTATAAGAAGCAATTCTCAATCTGATGGTCAAAATTTATGTTGCATTGCGATTTAGGATACCTTTCAATGACTGAAAAAAATTGAAAGAGGCAGGTTTGGTAAATTGGAGAATCGCTCGTCATATGGGTCGAAGCTTTGGGACCAATAAAGATCCACACATGGAAATTTTCCCGATGATTTGAACATGTTTGGAGTGGATGCAAAGTTTATTCTCAAACTGCTGTCGGCAGAATAGAAAGCAAAACACACACACACACACACACACAAGGAGTTCTAGTCATCCCTCAACCTCTCTACTCTCAAGATATAGATGCTTGCAATTTTTGATTGCTTCCAAAATTGAATATTCCATTGAAAGAATCCAGTTTTGAGAATGAAGTGAGATATAAAATGCAGAACGCGACAGCAGAAACGAACACCTACACAAAAAGATGCCTTCCTTTAATGTTTTCGGCAGTGGAAAGTTCTGTGAGCTAAATGTGTAAAGTAACAAGAAGCCTACTTTGAAGATAAAGGTCCCCATCGCGCGAGATATGTAAATAATATATTTTTCTGAAGCCAAAAGTCAGATACTTTTAGACACCCTTGTAATCCACCTCAAAAGTAAAAATAACTATTATTCATTGTGTAACCTAAATCAAAGAGCTCTCTGCTAGGATTTGTATGCCCTGCTGTTTCATATGTATTTTGCTACTTAGCATTGCAATTTAAATGGTCTATGGCAAAAAAAGGCAAGCAAACAAATGCATCAAAAACAGGTGTGGGAATTGTAAAAGCCTTTGCTTAAAGATTAAAAAGAATGTAACCTTTTTTTATAGCACTTGTTCTGTTCTGATATCTTAGTATTAACATATGGTGTCCCTCCCTGCATAGCTTCTACATCTTTATTCTGTATTATATTACCATTAAAATAGAAAATGCTAACCAAGAAAGACAACTTTAGAGATTGAAGACGAGTAAGAGAAGCACGAGGATTCATAAAAAAAAGGGAGAAAATAGAGGAATAAGGGATCCTTTCATAATTCATCAATGTAACCAGTATTGATTGCACAGACGACCTTTAGTTCCTTGAATTACAAAACTGAATTTTTAGTGTAGAGGGTTATAAATAAATGGCGTGACTCTTTCGACACACTAGAGGGTGTCTTTTTACTTAAGAGTTGCGAAAGGAAAATGCATTTTTTTTTCATAACGATGTGGATAGGCAATGAACAAATTTCTGACAAATGTTTTGTTCGTTAACAAACATCATACAGTGTTTCTACGAAAATAAGGCCTAATCAGAGACTAAGTCCTAGCAAAATTTTTCTGGATGCTTCTCAATGTAACCCTTGTCTCCCAATTAACCCGGCACTTCTCGCGCAGGGTGTGTCATACCCACCGTCTAACTTTGTGGTGACCTGTCGCCACCCTTACACTAATACCTTCTGTCTATCTGAAAACTCGGCTGGATGTGTTGGAGGAACTAACTGATCGAACGACATGATTCCATTCAGACTGATTTATTGATTCTTATCAAATCTATTATGAATAGACACAGCACAATACTAATTAAGATAAATAAACTAGAATGGAGTGCAGAGGTGAGATATCATTACAAGCGGATAATAATACAGAATTTCAACTGAATCTAGGATAGCTTAAACGCGCACAATTACAACTACACCTCACAATAATAATCCGATTTCTTAATCAAAGTCACTGCTACGGTTCCTTCGTGACGAACTTCAGGCACTCTATTTAGCTGGATGAATGGATGAAGACTCCACGCTCCATAATAGTGAATTTCAATACTTTAAATCCGCTTCTCTTCGCGCACATCAAAACGTATCAAGCTCACTTAACTTGTCAACAACTACGTGTCGACTTCTCGATCTTTAATTCACTTGACTTCTCACTTCCTCTTACTTAGCTCCATCAACTCACGAAACCGAATTTATATAATATTCCTTATTTACATAAATCACGCCTGGCTCTCGATGAGGGTTGTTGATATAAATAAATTGCTTTAAAGGTAAAAAGAAATAGTAGTGAAAAACCGTATAGATTCGTCACAACTTTTTAAATGCTCCTTCTAAGCCTTTTTTGGAAAAGGGATAGCTTCTCATGTAGCTGACTTTAAGGTCATATCCACTGAGGGGCCTTAGGTTGTAGGCGAATTCTAAATATACATTTTTGGATATCGCCTCTTCGGGTATGTCATACCCTGCGCGTGAATCACCTTTACAGTTCTGGATGCATGAGCCCTTTATAAATCTTCCTTATGCTATGACGTATTATTGTTGTTATGATGAAGAAATGTGATATTTAAGTAATTTAATAGATACACTATTTAATAAATATAGTACAGCAGTATTTTTGGATGAAGAAGCTTTATTTGCGGTGATGATGAGGAAAAATCAAATGATGAAGTGTATAGCAGGAAGTATGAATCCTCCACTGAAATCGATCCATATTTATAAAAGGGAGACACTGAAATAATTAAATGTTTTATATGTAGAGACGCAAAAACATTTGAGAAGGACGTAATTTTAAAGGAGATAACTGGTACACTTCTTATTCACTTTCAGATGAACTTGTGTGTGTGGGGGGGGGAACTATTGTTGGAACAAAATAAGAGAAAATAAAAAAGAAATTCCAAAATTTTTAAATTTAAAGAACAGAGAAGTTTACTCCTATATGTTTAGTCTGAAAAAGATACAGATTAAAAACAAAAATTAAGATACGCGGGGAAAACATCGCACTCACTCACGACGCGATTAAAGGAGTGTACAAACAATGCATGGAATGCCCTTATAAAAAGAACAGAAAAACTAAATTTACGTGTGAAAAATGTAATAAACATGTTGTATTTCCTACTTTTCTTCCTTTTCAACCTTTGTATACAAATTTTACGGTAAAAACACAATGTAAACGCCTTGGTATGGCACACCCTGCGCGAGAATTTTAGGTCGTTTTTTCCTGCAAGTGTTGCCGGGTTAATGTTAACATATATAATAAATTCTAACTTTAGATTCGTCATTTTGAATTCTCGTTCAATCTTCACACTTTCATCGGCTATATAAAATTTAAATGTGTTTTTTTTTGTACTTATTTAGGTCATTATAATGGGCCCAAATCTTCAGATGTAAAAAAACCCCTTCAGGGTGTGGATGAAATATTGTACAAGATGCAATAGAAAAATAAAAGAGGCCCATCTTCAATGTGATGTAAGTGTATTGAAAGAAACTACGTTTTAAAAAAATTTGAAATCATTTTTATAATACTTAAACCAATTTTCAATTCTTTTTATGCAACCAAAATGAAATAGGAAAGTTCTTGAACTTCACATATTTGCTGTCTTGTTCTTATTAGTATTCAGTTAGATTGGAAAATTTTCTTAAGTTTTAAGGCATATTACTATTTGAAATATATTACCTTATGAGTTTATCTTTTATCTATCAATACAAACTTAAAATGTCACGTATGAGAAATATCAACATTATTTTTCAGTTATTTAATTAGAAAATCAAAGTATTTTTAAATTAACTGACCAACTGTACCTGTGTACCAACAGTAATCAAAAGGTAAATACTAAGAATGTTCTTTTTTAATGGATAAAAATATTTCCTTTTTGAACCAATCACCCTGCGCGTTAACTGTAGGTTGTTTTTTTCACGCGAGTGATGCCGGGTTAAGCCCCAGTTAAGTTCGTCATCCAAATGGATACTAGATAATGCCAAATAATCAATAGAAATTCCGAAGAAAAAAATGATGCATTGATAAATAATGGACATCTCTGTGACTGATTAGAATATTGGTATTCAATACGTTTTATGTTGCAACGGAAGATTAGCAATTGACTGAATATTAAAGGGGAAAAGAAAAAGGAAGGAAATTATAAAAATGAATTACATATTTGAAAAGAATAATAAACGGAAAAACTGCATTGACTACAGGGTGATTATAATTAAAGTTCTACTGTTAAAATGCTGTAAAAAAAGAACCCATGGTCAGAAAGACTTCAAATTTGAACTGAATATACTTAAAGAAGGAAGAAACAGTATGGCATGAGGAAAAAAGTTCCGAATTTTATCATAGATAACACTGTAGGATGCCAGATGGCGCTCTCTGCACATTTCAAGCCAGTGATACAACTACTTATTTTAAGATATATTCTTATAAGGGGAAAGAGATTGAATGAGGTCCCCCCACCTAAGACAAGGGTGGGAATTGCTTCGATCGCGATCGACCGGTGACCACCAAGACATTTTGGGGTGACCACAAGCAGATGAGCAGTTAATAATTACATACGGAAATATTCAAGATTGGTTGTAAGTCTTCTACTGATTATAACTACGGGATCTAACTTTAGAATATAATGTTTTATTTTTTTAATGGTATTTTGTATTGTTTGATAATAAATGCATCATTTGATATTTTTATTATGAATGTGGCAATTATTATATTTACATGTTGCATTTTGCTTAAAATGCCATTTTTTTTTATTTTAGTTATGTAGGTAAGTACATGTTCCGTCTTTATTTTATTAAGTTATAATAAATATTGTAGACTTTTTCCTTACCTCGCCACACCTATGACACTGGGCATTGACGCACACAAAAATTTTTCAAGACGGGACGGAGGGGGGAGGGTTAGGGTCGAAAGTCTCCCACCTCGTATCATACTTCAAGACAACACCAACTGATTCTTCTGATTTGTTAACAAAAAACAGTAAGAAATAAATTATTGAATTGATAATTAGCATTAATTAATAGAATAAATGGTAAAAAACAAGTTCTTAATTAAATTTTGTGTTATATATATATATATAGGATAATCATCATCGAAAAAACGTCCGACCCCCAGCACACCCTTCTTGTGTGCGCCAATCTGGCCAGCATATATATATATATATATTGATTTTGTCAACTGTTGGGAATGAAAAACAGTAAGAAATAAATTATTGAATAAATAATTGCATTAATTAATTATAAAATTATGCATAACAAATACGAAATTAAATTTTGCGTATTATAACATGGGTATTATAATAAATCGGAACAAAAAATCAAGGAATATGGAATATGGGGGGCTGATCCACCGGCGTCTCTGACGCTGAGTGGACCACACCTTGAAAAAATTAAAAGTAGCCCGTATTTTGGGAAAGTCTGCCGCCCACACCTGTTCTAAGAGTTCCGTGAGTTAAAAATTTGAAGACCACTGCATTATACACGAACATTTCTGCGTAAATAAATAACGAATAAAACTAAGTTACATAAACGTTTACGATTCCATATATATTTTTAACTCATGCGTACGTTTTAAATATGTGACGCAAATTTTAGAATATAAATGACGTGGATGATATAAATGAAAGGAATAATCTTGTCTTAAAAAAGAAAGAATAAATTCGTAAATACAAATTAAAAAGAAGAAATTATAGTTGAAAAAGTGAAAAATACTGAAAAAGATATTTCTTTATATAAGTGAAATAATTAATAAATGAAATACACGGATTTAATTCGATTTTTTACCAGTATTTAAATCAAAGTAGTTTCAGCAGACATAGTGTGCTAATATTATAACCACGTGCATGCAATAGAAATGTTCCATGTACCAGGTAAAGGTATCCATAAGCCTCAGCTGTGCACACATAAATATATGTAAAAATGGAGTATCAAATACAGATCCAAATACAGCTGATGCCATTCTGGGGAGAAATTCCTATCTTTTACCAGTGAAATGGATTAAATATTTCTGTTCCACCTGCCGATTTTTCTAATGGTATGAATATTTTATGAGGAAAACGTGACATTTCGCTGCGAAAACAATTCGAACGTTTAATTTTTTTGTTACCTTTTTTCGTGTTTTCTTGTGCTTTTAA